>BCJO01000002.1:2112960-2378507 GCA_001600335.1 Apiotrichum gracile | reverse complement strand
ACGACAGTACGACAGTACGACAGTACGACAGTACGACAGTACGACAGTACGACAGTACGACAGTACGACAGTACGACAGTACGACAGTACGACAGGCCTCGATCAGGGTCACGGTCCACGGGGCCTGGACTGAGCGACGCTCGGACGCCACAGAGCCATGGCCGCAAACGTCGATACGGGACCCAAGCCATGACTCTGTGGCTCGGCATCTCCAGCTGTACCACGCCGGTCGTCGGTCTCCTTTGCCGGTTGCCAGCCGCCAGCCGCCAGCCGCCAGTCGCCAGTCGCCAGTCGCAGAGACATCTGCAGACAGCGCGACGGACCGCGGCCGACGGACATGACCCCGACTGGAGACGCGGGGACGGATTGTAGCTGAAACGCGCGCTCGGGCTTGCGTCAGAGGCGTAGGCGTAGGGTTAGTGTCAGTGTCAGCGTCAGTGTCAGCGTCAGTATCAGTGTCAGTGTCAGTGTCAGTGTCAGTGTGGGGTCAGCATCAGGTCTATGCCAGCCGCAATCGCCCCAGCCTTCAGCCACGACAAGCTGGTGTCAGAGGGTCAGTAAGGACACGTCGAGATGCGAAAGCCGATACCGACTGCCGGCCACGCCTCTATACCCGAATACATCTATCGTATACATGGTCCGGTCTGGTATCTGCAAGAGTGAGAGCAAGGTGGAGGTGGAGAGCAAGAATACCGGGACAATGTCGGGTCGACATCCATTGCTCTACGGCGTGCCGGCTCCACCTCCACTCCCTCCGCGCACGCTCGCGGCGCGCGCTTAGGCCTTCCGGAAGTACTCGCTCGTGACGGCCTGGCCGGCGATGAGGTTGAAGATGGTCTCGCCCGTCTTGAGGTAGCCGTCGGCAAAGGAGCGGATGGACGACTCGGGGATCTGCTCTGTGGACGGGCTGTGGGGGTGAAGCGAGGGTCGGTAATCGAGGGCGAGGGGCATGTGATTCAGTTGCCGGCGACACGCGACAACACGGGCGACAGGCGACAAGCGACAGGCGACAGGCGACAGGCGACAGGCGACAGGCGAGATCAGAACATTACAGAGACGAATCACGACAGTCACGCGACAGACATTCCCATCCGGACGCCATTTCCAAACGAGCCACAGCCGGGCCGAATTTGATACGAGAACGAGAGCAAGTCGGATGCCGAGTTATGATTAGCAGGGATCGTGGCGCGGATAAACGCGAGGCAAGCGGCACAAAGGTAAGCGTGTTCCGAGGTGTGGAAATGTGTGGAAATAAGAAAATAACAAAGCAGTCGTGTCAGTAATGTGTATCCATGTTGGTCTTTTGCCGTGTCGACCCTGCACACCTGCGCGCCTGCGCGCTGCGCGCGACTCACGTGAAGCCCGTCGTCTTCTTGACGCCCGCGAGGACGGTGGAGACGGCAAGCGCGTCAAAGCCGTAGTGGAGGAGGCGGCCGAGCATGGTGCGAAAGTGAGATGGAGAGCGGTTGTGGAATTGGCGACGGTGAGAGCTCGAGTATATGGAGTGTGCGCGCCAGCTCCTGCGGCAGGCTGGCTGGAAATGTCGGAAATGGACGCGTACCATGCACGGCAGGGTGGTGATCGGAGAATTGCTTCCGTGGAAGGGAAGTGTGGGTACAGTCTGGGGGGGACAAATGACCATACATACATTTGCCACCCTAGCCAGCCTGGAGTGGAGTGGAGTGGAGTGGAGTGGAGGTGGGGGTGGCGGGGGCCCGATGCCGGAGATGGAGCCAAGAGGACTCGAGATTACAGAAACAGAATTACAGAGAGTGTGTTTGAATGCATAGACCCTAGTGAGCCCTGTGACTGTGGCCTGTGGACATGTTCCAAGCATCGGTATCCTCATTCATCTGTCTCAGCTCGGCATGTAACATGTACCAAGAGTGAAATCCGGAACACGCGCCCGTCCTCCGCCGCGGAGAACCAAAGTGAGCTACTAGTTGTTTTGGCGGAGAGGTCCGAGTGCACTTGGCAACTCTCTGTTTTTGCATAAAGGCCAGTCGGTCGCAAGAGCCTAGAGCCGTTCTCCACTCTTCCCCACCATGGCCGCCCTCCTCCGCCGCACACCATTTGGCCGTCGTCGGGATACACCGACGTCGCCGCGCACATCCGTCGACGCCGGCACGGGCACGCCGCTCACGCCGCTGCCGCCGCCGTACTCGCCCGAAGACCCGCGGGCGAGTCCCCACTGCCAGGCGCCGCCGACATCCTTCCACCGCGTGCCGGCCCCGGAGGCACCGCGCCGCGCGAGCCTCCCCTGGCCAGTCCGGCGGGGATCGCGCTCCATCTCGCCTGCGCCGAGCGAAACTGACGGGAGGCGCGCATCGACCCCCGCCGTCGCACTGCACATCCCCGTCCCACCGCCTGCAGCGCTGCACTCGGCAGCGTCGCCGCCATACACCCCCACGCCGGGCCGGGAGCACCTCGCCGATATGGGGTATGCCGGCCCCTCGGTGCGCGCGCGCGCGCGAGAACGGGCCGCATCACGCTCGCCGCCGCCGCGAAAGCCCGCGTCAATCGCCACCCTCCCCCTCGGGCTCTTGCACCACATCCTCTCCCTCACCCTCGACCCCGCCGTCACCCCCTCCCCCGACAGATATATTGATCCCGAGCTCGAGCCGTGTCTCCGCCTCCACGCGCTGTTCCTCATGCGCGGCGTGAGCCGCCGCTTCTTCCTGGGTGCGTAGATGTGTAAACGAAGTGTAAACGGAGTGTGAAGTCTTGGCGGTGTGAGGAGCTGGTCTGGCCGCTGGGTCGGTGGTCGCCGCCGTGCTTGGCACCGTACCCCGCCGCCCCGGGTCCTCCATTCTGTGTTCCAGCCACCAACGCCCCAACGCCCGGTTGTCTCTGCCTGAAATTGAATCTGACACCCAGCCGCAATCTCCATCCTCCGCGACAGGATGATCCCGATCTACATCTCGCTCCTCCCGTTTGGCGCCAGCTCGGACCCGCACCCGCCGGGCGGCGACAGCGAGAACCCCACGGGCCGCTCGGTGTTTGCGCAGCGCTCGCGCGAGACGGCGGTCCTCGACCGCTTCATCGCGGTGCGCGTCGGCGAGGACCTGCGGCGCGCAGAGAGCAGTCTGTGCGAGGACTCGGGCGCGCAGGCGGGTATTTTCTCTGGTCTCCAGGTGAGTCTCGTGAAGCGTGGGAGAACAAGTCGTAATGAGGTACTCGTTACATACTCGGCCGAGTTGGGGGCGACTTGGCCCTACAACGAGTGTCTTGATCTGAGACCTTCTGGGCCTGGGCGTCTGAGGCGTCCGAGGCGTCCGAGGTATCCCCGCAAGATTACAGCCCCACAAGACAGGACTACATTGTACCAGTGCACTAACCCCAGCCGGCGGCCCGCATCGAGGACCTCCTCCTCTCCTTCCCGCCCAACCTCGTGGCGCCGGGAGCGAACGCCCGCAGCGACCACAAGACGTTCCCGCTCCCGCACGCCCACCTGCTGGTGCAGAGCACGCCGCTGTGGACGGGGCTGTACGTCTCGCATGCGCGCGTGGACATGCCGCGCTCGGGCAAGTTCTGGAACGCGCCGAAGAAGACGCTCGTCGTCGAGGTGCGCCGCCGGCCGAGTGTCGAGGACACTGTTGCCGAGCTGAAAGAGGCGCTCGAGCATGTGCGCCGCGGGTGGCGCGAGTGGGGCGAGAAGGTCGTATAGTTATAATCGTTGTTCACTTCCGTTGTCAGACCTCTTAATGGTTGTAATCCTGTACTATGCTACACGTTCATTGCTATACAAGTCTACGCCTCGGCGACCCACTTGCGCACGGTCTTGCGGCTCTCGGCGAGCACCCACGCGCGCCGCCAGCGGTCCTGGTACGCCCTGCTCTCTTCTTCTGGCACTGCGCCTCCGGCGCCCGGCACGCCGAGGCCCCACTCGCGGTACAGCCGCATGATGACGCCGCAGCACGGCCAGATGTCGTCCCACGTCACGTCGAAGAGAATGTACCACCCGTCGGGCATGGCGATGCTGCGCAGACGCGTCGCGAGCAGGATGGCCGCGACAGCGAGCACGTGTGTCGGCTGCTGCGCGTACAGCGGCGTGAGCAGTCTGCCGTCAGAAGAGTCCTCGGGTGGACTCACGCGTCGTTGAGGATCGACCACGAGAGTTGCGCAATGTCGTCGACAAACACGAGGTCGAGGATCTTGAGGTAGTTGATGACGTGCGAGTACGGCAGGTCGACCTGCATGTTGAAGCCCAAGCGCTTGAGGAGCTGCAGCTCGTTGTACTGTATCGCCTCTTTCCCTGTCTGTCAGCGGAGCAGGCGTGGTGCTTACATTCCCAAAACACTGTACTGTGGAAGGATGGCACGGCAAAGCTGAACCCGTCCCACACTGCGCTGTCGGCGCGCGTGCCGAGGAGCAGCGGCGTGCCGGCCGGCTTGGACAGGAGATGCTTCACGCGCGCCTGCAGCAGCATGTACGTGTTGATCAAGTCGCGCAGGCGCGTGGGGTTCTCGTCGAGCTTGGTCGCGAGGTACAGCGCCGACACGGAGAGGTCCTGCTGTCAGACCGACAGGATATTTCACTCACGCTGACGCTGAACGACAGCATGGACGAGACGTAGTAGAACCGCTGGAAGATGACCGTCGCGATCGCGATCGTGCTCTGCGGCCTGTCGTAAGCTTGAGGTGTCATTGTAGCTCACAGCTCCAGCAGCACGCCCGCCTCCTGGATCATCATGCAGCCCACGGTGCGCAGGTCCCCCTCCAGCTGGGCCGGGACGCCGTCGCGCGCCGACGGCGTGGTGAGGATCTGCTCCACCGTCGCGAGCGGGTGCGGGGTCGGCGGCATCGGGGGAGAGTGTTGCTTGGTTCCATTTGTGTTCTAGTCTTCTGGTCGACCTCCACTTGGACTCTTGGTAGCAGCTTGGGATAAATTGCGAAAAATACGCACCGAAATAATCGATTTTTACCCACGAGCCACGTTATTGTTCTCATTTTGTAATGGATTGATTTCGGTCGATTACAAAAAAAAAGTTGGGACTATTAGAAAAATGCAACACATGGCACTAGAAAAAAGTCCGGCCCAAGCTACCATCCTGCTCGCGCGCGCGATCATTCCTATCACGCACGACGAGCAGCCGACAGTTCTTGTCATTGCCACCTTTCCATCACCCTTAGATTAACTAGACCAAACATGTCCGACGACGACTGGGGTGAGCTCCCCTCCCCAGGTAGAGCTGACAGCCAGACATTGACGAGCCCGTTGCTGCGCCCTCTGCGCCCGCGCCCGCCGCGCCCAAGGTGGCGGCGAACAAGTGGGCGGGCGAGGACGAGGACGACGCGGGCAGCGACGACTGGGACGTGTCCGACTCGGAGAAGAAGCCCGCGCCCAAGAAGGCCGGCGCCGCGCCCATCAAGAAGAAGATGACGCTCAAGCAGAAGCTCGCCGAGAAGGAGCGTCTTGCCGCCGAGGCCGTGCGTTTTATTGTTTTATTGGTTTTTATTGTTGCTGACAAGTCAGAAGACCCGCGGCGACTACGACGACCTCATCGACGAGCGCACCGAGCAGGACCGGAGGCGAGAGGCGCGCGAGCGCGAGCTCGAGGCCGACCTCGCGGTCGCGTCCGAGCTCATGGGCGACCTCGAGGTTTCGACTAGTGAGTAGAGCCCGAGCGGGGGGCGGTCGGGCGAGGGCGAGGGCAGGTCGTGCGACCGTGCGCGTGCGGCGTATGCGTGCGAATGTGTGCGGCTGAGTGTTACGCCGTGTGTACGCCGTTATGGACACATTCCACCGTGCGACCGGCAACCTTGCCGCCGCCACGGATGAGAGTGCCAGCTTGGTATGCCGCACACAACACACCAAGCCTCTCGCCCTCCCGCACCGCCCGCCGAAGCACCCACACCCACAGCACCACTAACCGCAGGCGACGCGCTCAAGGAGGCCCTCGGCGCGCACCCCGTGACCAAGGGCGACTTTGCCGAGCTCTCGCGCAACCTCATCGTCGGCATCATCGCGCGCCACGAGCAGAACCCGCTGTACGCGGCGTTTGTCGAGCAGTTCTCCAAGGACCTCTGCGAGAACCTCTCGGCCGTGCAGACTCGCAAGGTCTCGAGCGCGCTGTCGGTGCTCGGTAACACGAAGCAGCAGGAGGAGCGCGACAAGGCGAGCGGAAAGAAGAAGGTGAGTCGCGCGAGCTGCAGCGTTAGCTGCAGTGAGCCGCTGGACGCATGTGCGGCTGTGCGGTTACCTGGATCCAGCCGCACCCCGCACGCACAGCACTCGCACAGTACTAACCCCAGGCCTCGGCCAAGCCCAAGCTCGCCGCCGTCAAGCCCTCGAGCAAGGTCGACCTCGACGCGTACGACGACGTCCTCGACGACGACGACTTTATGTAATCCCCCCCTCCTCCTCCACCTGCGTTCGCAGCCATGTACTTAGTCTTTTCGCATGATCATCATGCCATGCATCACCCTGCGGGGACGCTGAGCGCGAGTGGCTGCGGGGGCATGGCGTCAAGTGACGTTTGGGGTCAGCGTGCTGGAGGCAACAGCGAGGCGCGAGGCGGCTCGGCATTTGAAGTGCGGCGCCCGGCAGCGGTGAACATGACCTTCAGCAGTTGGGGTAGAGGATAGTGTGCGTCAAGATAGTGGCTGTCTAAGCCTCCGGAGGCTGTTGTGAATACCGTGAACACGATCGTGTACGGCTTACGAGTGACAGGGCTTGGATGTGTACACCTCTTTTGGAGGATCTTCCGCTTTCCCCACCTAGGTGATGTTAGTGTTGCACACATCCGGGTGGCTTACTGGACAAGGGAAGCTTCGTCCAAAGGTCAGCTTCTGAGATCTATCAGAGGAACTCACTTCCCCACCTCAGGTAAAGCGTCCACCACAGGCCTAGTGGAAATGGAGGTAACATGTCCTCTTCCCGAGTGGACACTCCCGAGTCAAGATGACTTCGATTGGACGAGTGCAGGACGAGTCCGTTTGCCAAGGAGCAGCGGCAGTCAGTCTCCGTGACTGAAAACATGCCCATTGTTGAGTATTGCCAAGGACAGGCTGGGCCGGAGCTCTGTTACTCCAGTGGGGCCTCCGACGGGGTGCAGGAGCAAGCTCCGGTGAGCCGCAGTCACACGCCACCTGCACCAGACCTATCCGCCCGTCTGCAACGGACGTTGACACACTCCCCGGAGGACAGCGACGCCGCACACACGGCATCGTACACCTCCGGATCGCACCCTCCCCATGACACACACTGCGATGCACACACTGCGATCCACCTCGCGATACGCTGCCGCTGGGACTGCCCGTCTCTGTCGCTCCTCTTCACCAGCTTCTCCGAACCGCTGCAGATCGCCATTCGCCACCAACTCACATGCAGACGACCGCCACCCACAAACCCCACATGCCTCCACCTGCCACCAAAACGCTGATCAGCGCAGACCTACTAGCCCGCCACATAACGCAATTTCCGCCCCCATTCCAAGCTCCGAAATACGCGTCTCCCACCTCAAGTATACGATCCACCCCCTCCAGTTGGTATCCTTTTGCAAGGGTGAGAAGCTCTGACAGTGAAGATTACATCTGAGTCGAGCTACTTGCTAGTTGAAAAATAACAACCATCTCTTCTAATCGGGGTTAATCCTGATTAGAGAATTTCTGGAAACCATCACAGAGTGATATCCCTTTTTTAATGGAGCGATTCTATGCAGCGGTTGTCGAGATACGTGCAGATGGATGCTGCGGATGGTGCCATGGTGCCACATTCTAGAAGTGATCTGCGTGTTCTGTGTGTCTGCGTATTGTGTGTGGCGTGTGTGTGTAGTGTGTGTGTTGTGTATGTTGTGTGTGTTCCGTGATGGGCTCATGCCTCACGTGTAACAGCGGTAGAGCGCCGGGCGCACGATGTGCCTCGGCCTGTGCATTACCTGTTGGGGCTCTGCGAGTGCGTCGCGGCGCCAGAAAGCTGCACGACGAGTACTTCGCCACGGCACGTAGCGATTAGAACTCCATCCACTTGGATAAGCTCGTTCTGGCCGTTCAGCGCTGTCATCGCTGGCAACAGATCGTGTCTGCCCCGCCGTGGGTCACTTAGTAGACGGGCACACTCGCACACGGGGACGACACACACACACGAGTGTCTCGAGTTCCACCCGGCGCTTTGGTGATGACAGCAGCTCGTGGCCCTTGTCGATAAGCCTGGAGCTCCACCGCGAATGAGGCGATAGCGTCAGTTGCTCGCAGAGTACATTCTCCTTCAGGAACTTGTGCCAAGTCTCGTGTGACACCAACAATCAAAACGGATAATTCTGGTAAAATGTTGAGAAAATCATACTTAAATACAGATACAGAAAAGCACGCAGCTGAACATGCGAGCTTCAACACGGGGCGCTGACCAGCGACCTGAAGAGTCACTCGACGTGACGAGCAACGAGATGGGGAGACACAACCTGTGCGCCACAGACATGTGCCAATGGCGGCCTGACTGTAGACCAAATGTATCGAATCTGTAGTGTCACGATGTAAGTTTCACTCTTGCAATTGTCCTGGCTACAGATTCCGGTCATACTCGTGGGGCGCAGAGGGGTCTCTGAGTAGGCAAGTGGCGCGAGTCCGTGACCTCAAATCTCGGAACACCACACTCGGAACACCAAGCATAACAGGTCAGTATCGGTAGCAATGTGTGAGTCTGCGTGGACACCTCGGCTGCCGCAGTGTGGCTCCCTGCCCCACGTCTGAAGCTCTGCGCTGAACCCGAGATGGAGCTGACGCCAAATGACTGATTTGCGCTGCCCGTCGCGCTCAAGGACGAGGACGGCGCCTGTCTCCGCATCAACGATTTTATGTTTGGCAAACAGAGTGGGTTCTTCCGGGCGACTTGCGCGGAGGCGCAGTGTTCCCCTCTGGCATCAACCTCAGCGTCAGCTGCCAGCACCACGCCTCGCAGTCTTCTTATACGCATACATTAACCCAAACTACCCAATGTCCATACTCTAGTCTCGGATCTGCACCTTGATGGCGCCCTGCGTCGGGTCGGCCGCGACGTGGAACGCGTCGACGGCCTTTTCGAGCGGGAAGCGGTGGGTGACGAGCGGCTTGAGGTTGATGAGGCCGCCGGACACGAGGCGGATCGCCTTGGGGTACTGGTTGGCGTAGCGGTACTGGTACTGGAGGTCGATCTCGTTGGCCGAGCAGTAGCCGAAGGGGTAGTTTTGCTCCGAGGGGCCGACACCGGTGACGAAGACCTTTCCGCCGAATGCGACGGACTGAGGTGTCAGTCAAAGCAAGGTATGTCAGGAGTTGTGGCTCACGTAGATGGCCGTGCGGATCGAGCTCTCGACACCGGTGCACTCGAGCGCGACGCGGAGGCTCATGCCCGCGGCGTCCTTGATCTTGGCGCTCGTCTCCTCGGCCGTCGCGCCCTTGGCGACGACGACGGGCTTGACGGTGGGCACGAGGGTCTTGGCGAACTCGAGGCGCGACTCGAAGAGGTCGGTGATGACGATAGGGTAGCATCCGGCGGCGTGGGCCGCGAGGAGGGTGACGAGGCCGATGGGCCCAGCGCCGCAAATGACGACGGGGTCGCCGAGGCGGATCTCGGCGCGCTCGATGCCGGCGAGCGCGACGGCGAGCGGCTCACACAGCGAGCCCTCCTCAAAGCTCATGTTCTCGGGGATCTTGTGCAGCCACGCCGCCGGGTGCGCGTGGAAGCGCGTCAGCGTGCCGTGGTACGGCGGCGTCGAGAAGAAGACGACGCGCGGGCACGCATTGTACCGCCCAGTACGGCAGGGGTCGCAGTCGGCCTGGCTGCAGGGCACGCCCGCCTCGATCGCCACGCGGTCGCCCACCTTGACGTTCTCGACGCCCTCGCCGACGGAGATCACCTCGCCGGCCGACTCGTGGCCCGCACCGCACTCGTCGGTCACGATCATCGTCGGGCCAATGTGGCCGTGCTTCCAGAAGTGCACGTCCGAGCTGGGGTCAGTGTGAGACACAGTGGTGCATGTGGTGCATGTGGATGCAGGTGACTGCGGCAGATGCAGTGGCAGACCATTGGCCGTCTTCAAGAGAACATGGAAAGCCTGACGGTACAGGCGGCTGGCTCCCTGCTCCCCTCTCCGGCCCTCCCGCTCTCCCTCACCAACACCTCCCACTCAAGACTCACCCGCAGATACCAGTCGCACGGACATGCACGACCGCCTCGCCCTTGCGCGCCGTGACGGCCGGCTTCTGGATGAGGTGCACCTCGTGCGCGGGGTTGTACGCGCAGGCAATGTTGGCCGTCTTGTCCTCGAGCACGGGGTCGTTGGCGGCGAGCACGCGGAACTCGGGCGCCTTGAGCACGCGCGCGGGGTCGTACTCGGTCTCGTAGAAGGAGGTGGGGCCGGGGCAGCAGGTCATTGTGAGAGGGGGGAGAGTGGACGGACACGCAGACAGCTGCATGCAGACTATATACTCCCCCGTGGATGCTCCCCACCTCGTGACACCACACGCGCTTGCGCACCGGGAAAATCGCCGACGCCAGCACCAGCCCCAGCACTGAACTGTAAAATGGGCCGCTGCAGCGAGCTAACCTCGAGCTAGAGTCGCGGCTAGGTACAGGCAATCCAGCGGTTATCGCCCGAAGTGCCCCGGAGAATCCTCGGGGAAACGGGTATGCGGCAGTCGGCGGCTGTTTTTGGCGCACTGTGCCCAACCCCGGGTCTGGACCTTTGGGGAGGTGTTAGAACACCGAGGCGCCGAGGCGCCGAGGATGCGCCATCGCTGTTGGCCAGTATGGCCAGTGCTGGTGAGATTGTGCTCGGTGGGTCGGGCCGTGGTGCCGGGGTCGTTGTGAAAGCCACTGCGGCACTGCGGCACTGCGGCACTGCGGCACTGCGGCACTGCATAGGCGACGCTGGGAACTGGGGCTCCGAGATGCATTCACCATGTCTCACACGTTGAGACTCCCTGGTACGCATACCGCAGCTTGTGCGTCTCCTGTGATCTCCTACCCGCGGACTGAGGAATGCCGCCCCAGCTCGGCCAGCTCCACTTTGCCGACATGCCGACACACGTTGTGGCTGTTAATTGCTCTCGGCCATGACCGCCCATCGTCATCCTTCTCAGAGTGCTTTGAGTTAGTCTTAATTAGCCTTTCATGTCATGTATGTACGCGTCTGCATGTTGACTTTCCGTTCCTATGCCGCACAGCAGGCTTCTCGAACCCATGACTGGTGTGCTCCGGCGGCATCTATCCTCGCCTTCCTAACGTCCCCACCGCCCTCTGCTTCTGCCGGCTCCATTTCGAACAGTGCAATAACATCTAGCTAAACATGATAGTATGGATCATCATAGCCCAATCCCAAACCGGACGCAAACCAGAGAGAAAAAGAAAGGAAAGAAGAGGAAGCCAGAAATCCTTGTCGTTGTGAGGAATGAAAGATCGTCACGAACGTGAACAGCGCGGCCTTGCGGCCGACACAGACGGGAGACGGGAAAGACGGTCGAGGAGGGCATACTGCGCCTCCCCGTCCAGAGACGCGCGATTGGTGGAAGTTGGGGATGAGTTTTGGGTGTGGGTTTATTGTTACAGTGGCGGTAGTACCCCCGCCGCGCGAACCAAGACTTTTGTCACGAGGCTGGCACGGACGCGGTCACTCAGGCCTTGAGCGGGTGGTATCCCGGAGCCGAGAAGAAAGAAGACCAGAAAAGAACGAAAACGGGCGTCACACCAACGCTCATGCGGTGGCGGCGGCGGCAACGGGCTGGGCGGGAGGGGGGACCTCGACGCGGCGGTCGCGCTTGCGCTTGTAGTCCTTGATGGCCGACTTGATGGCGTCCTCGGCAAGGAGCGAGCAGTGGACTGGGTGTTAGCAGAAAGGAGGAGGGGATAAGGCAGTCGTGCAGCTCGTTGCGAGAGCTCCTCGCAAGAGCTATCGCGAGGGCTCAGCGGCACCCAACTCACGCTTGACAGGAGGAAGACACAGCTCCTTGGCAATCTCCGTGTTCTTGACCTGTCCGGCCTGCTCGAGGGTCATGCCCTTGACGCGCTCGGTGATGTACGACGACGACGCAATGGCCGAGCCGCAGCCAAAGGTCTTGAACTTGACCTCGCTGATGACGCCGTCGTCGCCGACGCGGATCTGGAGCTTCATGACGCTGCGTGTCAGTATGTGATCAGTAGTTAGGCGCATTGAATCGGGGCGTAGTGGCGTAGTCTGTAGTCTCGGTGTGATGAGTCCGGAGGCATGGCATCGAACGACGTCGGCCATCCCTCCAGACCGCCCACATCACACACGTTTACGCCCGGCCGATCGCGTACTCACTCTCCACAGGCTAACCGTCAGCAAAATATTCTAAATACACTCGCAGATACTCACCAGGGGCACCGACAAGACCAGTTCCGACATCCTCGTCGTCCTTGTTGAGCTTGCCGACATTGCGGGGGTTCTCGTAGTGGTCAATGACCTTGGCGTGATAGCTGCGCGCGGTGGGGGCGGCGACGGCGACGCGCGCGAGGGCCGGGCGGCGGGCGAGCGCAAAGGCAGACGAGCGGAGGGCCTGCATTGTGAATGTGAGAGGGAGGTGGGAGGTGACTAGCGGCGACGAGAGATGGATGAGATGGAGATGAGATGGATGGGATTGCGACGGCGGGGGTGTGTGCACACTGAGCTCTGTGGGTGTGTGAGTAAAAATGGGCAAAAAGCTTGGGTGACTTACCCTGGACTCACTCACTGTAGCTGGAGAGATAAAGCTGCTATTGAATTATTGATTTGAAAGCCAGATTTTATTTTATTTGGCTGCAATAGCACACTGAGACGCGTCATAATAAGTACAGAGGTCTGTGGCTTTCGGGATTGGCCGGCCGAGTTTTAGCTCTTGAACGAGTCGAGCATTGCGTTTCATCACAATGATGCTATTGTTATTCTTCTTCTTGTTATCATTCTGCTTCGCGCGCATGGCCGCCGAGTACAGCTGGCATCCTCCGCATCGGACAAGACCCAAGACACAAGACCTCGACACCACCTTGACGTCAGCCACAGCTCATATGGTGTAGTCGTATCATGCTCCCTTCGGGATAGACCCGCTTCGTACGAAGCAAGCGATGGGAGTGGTCCTCGGTTCAACTCCGGGTATGGGCCTGTTTTTGGATCTGGAGCGGTGAGGTGGTGAGGGGCATGGCGGACATGGGGTGAGCGGCTCGAGCAGGAGGACTCCAGCAGCGCTGATCCCGAGGTTGGCTTGGTATTTTGTGCCACAGTGTGCAGACTATCCAGCCAAGCCGTGGACACAACCCCGCAGTTGGACGGCAGCAGCAGCGTCAAAAGGTACCACTTTCTTCTTCCGTGACCTGTGCCTCCTTGCAGCCCACCTCGTTGGCGTTGGTGCTGATCTCCCCCAACTCGACTTCAACAAGCAAACGTGCCGGGAGGTTGACGACAACAGCGTCTCTCGAGAAGTCCCGAGGGTTCTCCTCTGGGGTCACATTTCCAGTGTCGTGTCCCGACCAAGACCGAGGAAGCTACTCGTATCCTCTTTGATTACTCGGATGTTGGCGGTCCGTAAAAGGAAGCAGAGTAGCTACTTGGCCATAGACGTCTGCAGCCTTTGGTCTTCTCCACAAAGGGCCCAGCCTGTCTTCCGCATGGTCTCCTGACTGAGTCTCATCCGCCTCTCGAATCCAATGTCCCCTGTGGCAACTACTGGTCGCTCCGCCACATGTCGCCTATGAGGGTTAGAAGCCGCATGGTCAATGGGGGCGCGTTTGGCGCTCTCTGCCGGAGCCTGCTCCCACAGGGCACCTCCAGCTGACAGTTGTGAGGTGAGCTTCAGCTTCAGCTTCCTGAACAATTCAGTGTGTGTCAGAGCTTCCTCATGATGTCAGTTCTGGACTCCACCTGTGTGTGATCAGCTCTCGCTCCGCCTCAGATACTCTGCTATCAGTGACCCGCCACTCAATGACAACAAGTATTGCATCCGGGATACTGATACACGATGCATTGGCATGCCCTCCCCCGATGCCGGTCTCTGCTCCCATGCCGCTTTTCGAGTAGTTTTGGCACTTATTTCCTCGCGGTCGAGCGCTGGATGAGGGCGGCGGCGACGACACCGGTGATGGCGGCCGCTCCGGCGAGGATACCCATGCCTGTCTGTCAGCTTCATACGGATCACATAGCTCACCAATGTAGCCGTCGCGGGTGACGGCCTTGTCGATCAGTGTGCGCAGCGACTGGGCCTGCATGTTCTCGGGCTCGACGGCGAGGAGGAGGTCTGGGGGTTAGTCCGACATCAAAGCGGTAACCGCACCATTGAACTTCTTGGCGTAGGTGTAGTTGCGCAGCTTGTAGTAGCCGACGGCAATGTAGTAGGTGCATTCGCGGCGGTGGCTAGGCGAGGCCGAGTAGATCTCTGTAGGTGGCAAGAGGTGCGGCGGTGAGTGGAAGAGTCGCGCATGTCAGTGAGACAATGAGGTCAGAGCCGCAAAGTCGGGTGGTTCGGACACGGACATGAAGACGAATCGTAGGAGCAGAAGAGGCACTGGTCAGTATGCGAACCACAAACACCCGCAGTACGCACCCTGCAGCAGCTTGACGCCCTCGGTTTGCAACTCGGAAGTGGCCGACTTGACGAGGCCCCATCCTGTAGGTCAGCACGCCGTCATGTCGCGTCGCGCGTGAACGCAGAGCACGCACCGTAGTTGAACTTGGACTGTGTGGAAACGTGACCCGTCTCGATCTCCTTGTAGTACTGGTTGCGCAGGACCTGGGTGTCAGTGGGAGGGCTTCAGCTGCTAGGCCGCCGAACTTCAACGCACCTCGAGCTCCTCGTAGCCCAGGCTCGTCTCCGCCTCGGCGGCGTAGGGCAGGTCGGTGTTGATGGACGTCATTAGGGAACAGCGGGATGCGGATAGGCGACAAGAGTGGTGGTTATGTATTATCTGCTGAACAGGTCGTCGAGAGTGTCGTCAAAGATGTAGAAGAACTGGAAGAGAGATCGAGGTCGAGGTGCGGCCTGAATCTGCCGAAACGGTGACGATGTGCCCGACCTGGCTCCTGGCTCCCTGGGCCTGGGTACTGGCTGGCCGGCTTGGTGGCGAACAATGGACGATCATGGACGGGAGTATATTCCACGTGAGAGACATGCATGTTCTGCGTGGTCGTGACCTCCACCTGTCAAGAGCCGCGTACCTCGCATCGTCATGCTGGCATGTTGCTGCTGCATGCTGTTGCTGGCCAATTGCTGCATGCTGGGGTGTGTGATTGGGGTCTCCGTACCTCCGTGGTGCATACCTCCGTCTCTCGCCATTCCAGCTCCATCTGTTTTTCCATTTCCATGCATTTGTTGGAACTTGTGCAGCATGTGTAGACCGTGTAGTAGCAAGACTAGCAGATTACTCGCAATGCTGTTGGTCGATGTAGCGCATGTAGCAAGTAATTTCCAAGCGTGCAGGGTCGCGCCATGGAGATATCCCAAAATGATCCGGAGTGATAGGACGTTGCTGATGCCTTGGAAAATAGAGTTGGGCCAAATGTGACGTCTTTTCCAATTCCTCACCGTAGAGACCAGTACATCTGGCGTCTAGCTGCCCGGCCTGGCCCCGCGCCGACGACCACTCCCATTCCATTCCGCCAACCACACGCCATCTGGTGCATGCATCCACTCGCGTTGTCCGTTGCCTCTAGTCTCGAGTCTCGTCTTTTCTCTCTGCTTCTCTTCTTCTCTTTCTAACCACCACTCACCCATCCATTCACAATGCTCTCGCTCCGCGCCGTCGTCCGCCCCGCCACCGCCGCCCTCCGCGCCCCCCGCTTCCCGGCGCGCGCCTCGCTCCGCTTCCTCTCCAGTACGTATACCATTCGTGCTCTGCTCACCACACAGCCCGCTACTCGGAGGACCACGAGTGGGTGACCTACGACCCCAAGACCAAGGTCGGCACCGTCGGCATCACCGACTACGCCCAGAAGGCGCTCGGCGACGTCGTCTTTGTCGAGCTCCCCGCAGTTGGCACCGAGATCGAGACTGGCGGTGAGTACCTGGGCTCCGGCCAGGAGCAGGAGGATGCTGGCGGATGCTGGCAAAGGCGAATGCCATGATCACCAGGATGTGTACTCAGCACCAAGCGGATAGCGTCTGGCAGGCTATCCGACGTGGTGCAGACACCGGCCCCTTCCGCTCGCCTCTACACCCGCTCACACGCACAGAGTCGATCGGCGCCGTCGAGTCGGTCAAGGCCGCGTCGGACATCTACGCCCCCGTCGCGGGCGTCATTGAGGAGATCAACGAGTCCCTCGGCGACACCCCCGGCCTCCTCAACAAGTCGCCTACCAAGGACGGTGAGTCTGCCGAGCACGCGGCGGAGCCGCGGTGCGAGGTGCCGCGTGAAGATCATGTCGCGCGCTTCCTGCACCACCACCTAGTGCTAACCCCCAGGCTGGCTCGCCAAGATCAAGCTCTCGGACGACGCCGACTTTGAGCGTCTCCTCGACGCCGACGCGTACAAGCTCCACTGCGAGGGCGCCTAAACGCGTAAAAGTGATCTCTGATGGCGTAGTGAAGCCAAACTAGTAGTGTTTGGGATGCAGTCTTGGTAATATCACGCGGGTGGCTCTGATGGGGGTGCGGGCAGCGGAGGGGACGCAGGAGGAGGCTGTTATCTTGAGCCTTATCAGAACCAACAGGGCATAACAGCCTGCACGAGGCACCCGCTGACGTGCGGCCTGTCTGGCTGCGCATATCTCACGAGCCTAGCGGTCCTGCTTCGCCCGCAACTCGCTCGTGCTGCTTCAATCACTTCTCATGCATTCGAATCTACAGATCACGCGACGACCACCTCCCAGTCCTCGGTGACCCCGAGGCCGGGGTTCTTGATGGTGAGCACGGCGGGCGCGCCCTTTGCGGCCGCCTGGTACGCGAACTCCACCTTTTTGCCGGCGACAGTGACGGTGCTCGGCTTCTTGGCGCCGAGGAGCACGATGCGCTCGACATGGACGTGCTCGACGCTGCGCGCATAGTCGTTGTCGGCGTACGGCGCAAAGGGGGCGGACTTGAGCACGCCGCCGGCGCCCGAGAGGGTGTAGCTGAAGCGGCGGTGGACGTAGGCGCCCTTCTCGAAGGCGTAGCTCTCCCCGTCGTCGAGGTAGAGCTGGCCGGCGGCGCCGGACGAGCCGAGCGCGACGGTCAGCGTGAAGGGGTCCTGCCACATGAGCGACGAGGTGCGGCGGACGCGCTCGCGCGTGGACACAATGTGCCCGCCCTCGATGAGGAGGGGGAACTGGTCCAGCCGCGTGGGGATGGTCACGTTGCGCGGCTTGGAGGACGCGGGGTACACCGTGCGGTGGAAGTAGTCGTAGTACGGCTCGTTGGCGGCGAGGTAGACGGAGGTCTCGGTCGCGCCCTCGGTGACGACCGGCTTGAACAGCACACCACTGTCGCCGAGGTAGTACTGGTCGTCGATGGCGAATCCGCCCTCGTCCGTGGGGAACTTTGCGTACTGCGGCCAGATGACGGGGTAGCCGTGCGTCGCCGCGTCGTGGAACGCATTGTACCACACGGGCAGCATCTTGTAGCGCAGACGCAGCGCGTCGCGGAGGTAGCTCTTGATCGGCTCGTCGAACAGATACGGCTCGCGGCGCTTGGTGTCAATGTGCGCGTGCGCGCGGAAGAAGGGCATGAACGCTCCGGCCTGGTACCAGCGCACGAGAATCTCGTGCTCGGGGTTGCCAAAGAAGCCGCCGACGTCCGAGCCGACAAACGAAATACCCGCAATGCTGTTCGACAGGAAGACGGCCGTCTCACCCGCAAGGTGCTCCCACGTGCCGAGGTTGTCGCCGATCCAGACTGCGCCAAACCGCTGCGAGCCAGCAAAGTACGAGCGCGAGAGCACAAACGGCCGCTTGTGCTCCTTGCCGCGCACGGTGATAGCGTGCTGCGTCTGGTTGTGGAACATCATGCCGTTGAGGTTGTGCACGTCGCGGTGCTCCCACCCGCCGGCATGGACATTGTCCTTGGGCATGGTGATCTCGGGGCCGTCAAAGACCGACGGCTCGTTCATGTCGTTCCAGATGTACAGCGACTCTGTCGAGTCCTTCCACACGTCAAAGGTGAACATGCGCGTCCACCACTCCCACGACTTGGGGTTGAAGAAATCGACCCACACCGACGAGCCGGTCCAGCACCAGCCGTCAAAGTTGTCGCCGTTGGCCTTTTTGACGAGCACGTCGAGCTCCTTGGCGTCCGAGTAGATGCGGAAGTTGTCCGTCTTCTTGATGTGCGGGTCGACAATGGCGACCATCTGATGTCAGCTTGACTCATGTTTTTGAGCTCACCTTGCGCCCCTTGCTCGCGACATAGTTCTGCATCTCGACGGGGTCCGGGAACGTCTTCTTGTCCCAGTCAAAGTAGCGGTGCTCCTCGGCGTACTCGATGTCGAGCCACGTGACGTCGAGCGGCATGTCGGCCTTGTCAAACTCGTCCTGCACCTCAATGACCTCGCCCTGCGTGTTGTAGTTCCAGCGGCACTGGTGGTAGGCCGTCGCGAACTGGGGCGGCATCTGCGCGGGGCCCGTGAGAGCCGCGTACTGCTCAAACAGCTCGGTGGGGCGGGGACCGGGGAGCAGGAGCAGATCAACAATGCCCGACTCGGAAACCCAGTGGGTACGCACACCCTCGGGCGGGTGCGTCACGTCCACCCACGTCTCGGACGCCACGAGGTTGAGCACACCGACCGTCGTGTCCTTGCTGTGCGCGTGCAGTAGCGGCACGGCGCCGTACAGCGCCATCGGCGAGTCGGCCTCGTACTCGAAAATGTCCACGTTCCAGAGGCGGTACGGCTCCGAGTACTTTGCGCCCTCGCCAGTGGTGGACGGGAGGGAGAAGGGGGACGCGTGCTCAGGCAGGCCAAAGACGTGCTGCACGCCAGGGAAGGAGATGTCGAGCGAAAAGCCCTCGGGGCCTGCAGTCAGCAACTGTGCTCATTGTATCTCACCCTTGGGCTTGGTGTCCTTCCAGCGCTTCCAGCTCTCCTCGAACATGTCGGCGTCGGGCTCCTCGAACCACGAGCGGTCGACGCCAGGCGCCTCCATGACGACCTGTGGCTCGCGCGGCTCGGCGCCCTCCGCGCCGTCGTCCTCGGTCAGGTGCTCAATCTCAAAGTCCTTGTTGCGGTAGTGCTCCATGTGGAAGAGCGCGCGGTCGTTGATGACGAGCTGCGGCACACCGTTGCGCAGCTGCGTGATGCGCAGGGGCGAGTGGACGATTTCGACACTCAGCCCGTCGCCGTACGAGACGGTCGACACGCCGTTCTTCGTCGACAGCCGCGCGGCGCCGAGCGCTGGCTCGGGCTCGAGAAGCACCCACCGCGCAGTCTCGTTGTACCGGCGCCACTTGGACGCAGAACCCACCTCGTCCGCGCGGATGCGCGCGACGCCGCCCGCGAGAATGTCCACGCGCAGGCTGAAGCTGATGTCGGGGTACAGCGACGAGGTGAGCGGGAACGTCCAGCTCGCGCCCTTTACGTCGGGCGTGGCTGCCGCAGCGCCGAGCGTGTACGGCGATACGAACGAGCCCGCCTTGGCGGCCTCGGCGGCCTCCTGCTTCGTCGCGATGGAGCGCAGGCGGCGGCAGAACGACGTCTGCGCGCATTCCTTGAAATCCTCGTGCTTCACTGCTGCCACCTCGGACAGCAGCAGCAGGACTGGGAAGAGGGTGCTGAGCGCGAGCCGCATGGTGTGTTGCGGCTGCTTGTGGTTGATCAGTGGTGAATGGGTGGAAGAAACGAGACCGAGTTTGAGTTGACACTTCCACGGTGGAGGCAGGGGTGCGGGGACATGACGTGGGGGGCTGCTGAAATGCTCCGTAGTGGCAGTGCGTACAGTGTCACCATCAATGCTGCTCAAGATCACTCTCAGCACAACGCATACATGCACAACGCATACATGCATACTCTTCAATGACAATGCCTAGATGCATACACTACTACTCGGCGTCAGACACCTCCTCCTCGTCGCTCTCCTCTCCGCGCGCCGCGCGCAGCTCGGCGTCTCCCCAGTCGCCTCCGGGGATCTTTTCGGCAAAGAGCGCGCCGCCGGCAGACTTGACCTGCGCCCACACGGCCTCACCGCCGGTCTCGACAAGCTCAATCTCGTGGCGGGGGTACGATGTCACAAGGCGGAATCCCCACGCGTGCTCGTAGCCCTCTGGCGGGCTGTCCGGGTCGTTTTCGGGCAAGTCCGAAGCAGGGATTAAACGCGTCTCGGCGAAGAGGAAGAGTGGGAGGGTAGATGGGCCGGGGTTGAACTGCCAGATGTTGCGGTCCGCGTTGAGCGGGGTGCGGAGGTTGATGCGGAGGCTGCCCTCGGACTTCGGCAAGAGGTGCTTGCGCGCATACCGGCGCCACTCGCGGCGGTCCTCTACTGCCTTTGCTTTGGCAGCGGCGTCGCGCTCGGCACGCTCGCGCTGCACACGCTCCAGCTCGGCCTGCGCACGTACGGCAAGAATCTTGTCGCGGTCGCGGCGCTCGGCTTCCCGGAAGGCACGGTCCTGCTCCTCGCGCAGGTGACGCGCCTCTTCGAGCTGCAGGCGCTCGCGGCGCATCCGCTGGAGGAACGCAGTGGTGCGGGGAAGAACTGCCGTGGTGATGCTCTGGATAATAGTCGCGGTGGACGTGGCAGTCGACGGGGGGCCAGAAAGTGTCGTAAGAATCGTGAGCCTGGGCGTGCTCGAGTTCTGCGCGGGCAGGAGCGAAGTAAATGTCAACGAAGGGTACGTGGTAACAAGCAGCGTCTGCGAGACCATGTATCCCTCGCGCGAGCTAATGTCGGCCGCCCAGATCATGATGTCGTGGTCCTTGAGGCACTTGACAAACTCGGGGTCGGCGAGGACCTCGCGCTTAAACTCCTCGTCATTCTCGTGCTCTGAGCAGACCAAGACCACGAGGCCGATCTTGCCCTGCTTGCGGACATCGCTCAGGAAATCGCGGTACGACCCGACCCAGAAGTCGGGGAGAGTGCCCGCCGCGGCCGAGCTGCTTGTAAGCGTCTCGAGGTCGCGGACGAGGCGGAGAGAGGCGGTGGTGGGGTCACGCGGGCCGCTCGGCGGCGGGCGCGACACCGGTGGAAGGAGGAAGCGGGGCAGGTGGGGGAGCAGCGACAACGGAACGAATGTGCGGACTGTTGTCAGTACCAAACCTCTCAACCGCACTTACTGAAGAAGTACCACGCGCCGGTAAGTAGCGACGCCAAAAAGGAGAACGGCCACGCAAACGACTCCCACAGGCTCAAGCCCGCCTGGCCTGGCCGCCCACGGGGTTGCGCTGTGTTGCCGGAAATCCGCCGCGCGCCGGGAGGCTTCAGTGAGAGATCACCAAAGTCCTCGGCGGAGCCCTCGGTGGTTTCCTTGCGCGACGGACCGCCAGAAACGGCGGTGGGCTCGGCACCGCCCGAGAAGATCTGGTTCACGGTGCGCTGGAAGGTCAGCGTACATTCCGATATTGTGTTGCCACCCAGAGCTGTCTTCATCCAGCTGCACATGAGGTTTGACAGCTGGACGAGACGGCACCCATCGCGCTTGCCAACGTACCTCAATATCCCACCCATTCTCACGCAGGACGCGCTCATCTCGTGTCCGCGCCGAGTCGGTGCTCGACGCCGTGATGGCCCATAACTGCTCCAGCGCGGCTGTCTGAGCCGCCGTGCGCGACATGGTTTTGGGTTGATATATGCAGGAATCGAGGGAGTGTGATGCAGGTAGGAGTATCTATGGACAACTGATAAGACAAGAATGAGCGGGATTGATTGAATGAGACGTGAGACGAAACGACAATGAAAGAGAGAGTCGGAAGGATGAGACACAGATGAGACGAGTCATGGATAGGTTGGGTTGCGTTGACGTCGTTGCCCCAGACTAGCGTTTGGCACGCACTGGAATCAGAGTGGGTCGTCGTGGGCTGAGATAGTGCCCTGAGTGGTCGACTGCCTCAACTTCACATCATACCGCGTTGAACGTCAGCCAGCTCTTCGTTCCTCATCACGTCCTCTGGACAGCTGTCATGTACCCTCATGTCGCATTGATGCATGCGGCCCCATCACATGCATGCGGTGGCGACGCGTCCATCGCGATCATCTGTGACTCCTAACTGCCAAATGCGGATATCGAAGCATCTCCGGTAATGCCTAACTCCTGGGGCCGTGATATCCGCGAAGCTATCGGCGATGTTGGTGTCTCCAAAGTCTCCAGATGCGAGACTCACTCGTCAATGCCGAGGAAGATGTGCGCGTCAATGTCGCGAGGAAGCAGCGGGAGATGTCGCGAGGAAGCAGCGGAAGATGTCGCTGTATCGGTGGCGAGCTATATCCAACACTGAACTTTGTCAAGGTCTTCAGTATCGCAGCACCGAGGAACCAAATAGCCGACTGTTAGGGATTTCGTCTGGGTCATGTGGACGTACTAAATGTCCTCCATCTCCACAACGAAGGTCGCATATCGGAGATGAGACGGAGCGGACATGTCCGGACACCTTAACATTGGCTACGCATCTTCAACGGTTTCCAGTTCTTTACTTACACTAACTGATCCCAACTCAGCGTCACCGACACGATGGCGCCAATAACACACCCCTGGACGACGCTCTCGCCGCCGCAGCTCGCCGCAGCACTCCTGGGCATCCTCGCGGCAATCACCGCGGCACTACTAGTCCAGCAGCGGCGGCGCTTTGCTGCGAACCTGCCGCCCGGCCCACCCTCGCCGTGGTTCAGCGGCACGGCGATCCCCGCCCTCTATCCGTGGCGGTACTTCCACGCGCAGGCGCAGGTTTACAATGCCGAGCTGATAACGATCTGGACGTCGCCGAGCACGCCGTCGGTGATCATCTCCTCGATGAAAGCCGCGGATGCGCTGCTTGAGAAGTCTGCGCGGCACACAGCCGACCGGCCCGCGCAGCCACTGGCCGCGGACATCTTCTCGCACGGCCGCCGCATCCTCCTCGTCGGACATGGCGAGCGGTGGCGCCGCCTCCGCCGCGCACTGCACCACCCCCTCGCGCCCGCGGCGTCCAAGGCTGTGCGGCCGAAGCAGGAGGCGCTCGCCCGCGGCGTCGTCGCGGACATCACCGCCGATCCGGACAACTGGCAGCAGCACGTGCAGACGTACGCGGCCAGTCTGGTGGTGTACATGGCCTACGGGCGGGAGCGGGCGCGATACTCGGATCCCGACATTGTGGAGGTCGTCCGCGGCGGCGCGCGGCTGGGGACGCTCCTCCGACCTGGGGCTTTCCTCGCTAATCGCTTCCCGCTGCTCACGTATGTCCCCGGATACCTCAACACGGTGAACAAATGGGCATCCGACGAGCTTGCGCTCTTCCGCGGCCAGCTTGCGGACTTCAAGGCCAACCCACGCCCGTGCTTCGCCTCCTTCCTCATCGAGAATCAGGCAGAGTACGGCCTCGACGACGACGACGTCGCATACCTCCTCGGCTCGGTGTTCGGCGCGGGCAGCGACACCTCGTCGTCCGCCATCGCGATCGTGGTCATGGCGGCAGCGACGCACCGTGCGGCAGCTGATGCCGTGCGCGCGGAGCTCGACGAGCTGCCTGACGCCCCCACATTCGAGGATATCGACAACCTGGAGCTCCCGCAGCTGCGCGCATTCGTGGCGGAGACCTTCCGCTGGCGCCCCGTGTCCTCTGGCGGGTTCGCACACGCCACCACCGCCGAGCTGGCATACACCTCCAAGGGGCAGGACTACGTGATTCCCGCCGGCACGACGATCGTTGGGAACCACTGGGGCCTCTCGCGCGATGCGGCATATTACGGGGCAGACGTCGAGGCGTTCCGCCCCGCGCGCTGGCTGCAGAACGGGCGCTTCAACGAGTCCATGAAGACCGTCCAGTTCGGTTTCGGCCGCCGCGTGTGTCCCGGACAGCACGTTGCGCTCAACAGCGTGCTCATCAATGCCGCCATGCTCCTGTGGGCCTTCGATATTGGCGAAGTCAAGGGCAGAGAGATCGATACGCTCGCATTCACGAATACCGCCAACTCGCACCCGCTCCCGTTCGCCGTGCAGTGGAGGGCGAGGAGGGAGCTGCCTGCTGATGAGTAGTGTGAGGTGGGGATTGCTTAATGCATCAATAGTGATTGAGTGGCGGTTACCTCTCACCAGAGTCTGCGGTCAACAGTGGCAGTTCCTATAGACTAGCACCAGGCCTCCCCTCTATTCGGTCTCTGACCCGATGCTTCTACCTTTCTCGCTGTGAACTAATCCAGCCCTTCCTTTGAACCACTTTCCGAGTGCAGAACCCGCCACAGGAGTTAACCTCCTCGCAGGACCAGGTGAGCCCCACTGCATGCCCGTCAAAATTCCCATCGAACGGCCACAACCTCCTTCCACCCAACGACGCTCTTTGCAGAGGCAAAACATCAAGTATGCATGTCTCTGAGCTGCATACTACATCAGCGTGTGGGTGCGTCGACGCGCGGGCGCGCAGGGGCGTGCATGCATGCAAGAACGCCGAGCGAGCAAAAAGCAAAAAGAGAGGTTTGGGAATTTGGTGCTACGAGAAGGTCATCATAGCAGAGAAACGGGTCAGGAATCCGGGACCAAATTCCGTTGTATATTGGGAGTTCAGTAGGGTTCGAACTTCGGACTTCCACTCAGGCGAGATTACGGGCCTGGAAGGAAGGTGTCCCAATGACGCCCTAGCTACTAAGCCAAGATACAACTGTTATTTTGTACGAATGAGGGTTCCCTATGACCCCGACTCTCATGCTATATGCTGGCTGCGACTCACTTTACCAGCATCTATCCATACCGTCCAACACCATACCCTTGCATACTTGACCCGCCATTCTGCTGAACACGCTCTGCACATACCCGTCTGCGCTGGCACCATACGCAGACTTTCATGCATTGCACTCGATCGCCCGAGCTTCCAGCGAATGGGCCACGGTCGAAATCACGCCTGGCGCGTCTCCGGCTCCGGTCCGGAGTGGGGTCAGACGGGCAATTCCCCACCCTGGTCGACCCGGCACGAGACGGCAACTCGCGGTTTTGGGAGGGACGGTGGGCCTCGTGCAGCGGTAAACTCTATCGTCTCCACCATACAGAGGCGACAGAAGCTAATGCATTGACTGCCTAATCAGGTGGGCTTAGCCGTGAATGCGCGAAACGAGGGTGCAGAGAGCGTGGAGCGGGCCGTAGTGAGCCGTAAGCCGCGAGCCGCGAGCCGAGCCGTCGAGCCGCCGTGAACCGCTGTCATGTGCCGCGCCAGCTAGAAGATATACTCCAATCTTTGTTTCCTTCCTCTCTTCATCTCATCACTCACCACACTCACCACTCACAATGACCATGAACACCTCCAAGCTCTGGGCCAACGGCGTCTCCGTCCCGCTCACCACCCCCTTCCGCGCCGACGAGAGCATCGACACTGCCGCGCTCGCCGCGCAGGTCGTGCGCCTCGCGCAGGCCGGCGTCGGCATCGTCCTCCTCGGCACTAACGGCGAGGCATCCCACCTCTCCTCGGAGGAGCGCAAGCTTGTCGTCGAGACTGGCCGCAAGGCGCTCGACGGTGCCGGTTTCCAGGACGCCCCGCTGCTTGTCGGCACTGGTGGTGAGTAGCGAGGAGGCGAGGTGATTCGATTACCACCGCCCCTAGTTACACCTTCCTTTTACTGTATGCTGACATCCAGGCGGATCTGCGGCCACCACCATCCAGCTCAGCAAAGAGGCTGCCGCCGCCGGTGCGACCCACTCGATCGTCATCTGCCCCGGATACTTCTCCTTCGCTATGGGCCGTGACCGCGCCGCCATCCTCGGCTTCTTCAACAAGGTCATGGACGAGTCTCCTATTCCCGTCATGATCTACAACTTCCCGTGAGTGCAGAAAGTGGAGAGCGGCAAGAGGCTGGCTTCTAGATACCAAAACCCCACCGGCGATCCAGCGGATTGCTCCCCCCGAAAGAGCCCCATCTCCTCCAGACACTTCCAGCTGCACAGAACACGGCTGACGTCACAGTGGCGCTGCCGCCGGCATCGACCTCAACTCTGACGAGCTCATCGCTCTCTCCGAGCATCCCAACTGCTTCGGTGCCAAGCTCACCTGTGCCATGATCGGCAAGGGCACGCGTCTCGGCGCCCACGTCCAGTCGCAGAAGTACCTCGCCGCGCACCCCATCACCTCCACCGTGACCGGCCAGTTCCAGGTCCTCCCCGGCTTCTCCGAGTCGCTCCTCCCCGCGCTCATCGGCCGCCACACGGGCTGCATCACCGGCACCGGCAACATCTTCCCCAAGACGATTGCGCGCCTGTACACGCAGGCGATCAAGGGTCTTGCGGGCGACAAGGCCGCGCTCGCCGAGGCCGTCGAGCTCCAGGACCGCGTGGCCCGCAGCGATTTCATCATTGTCAAGGCCGGCATCCAGGGAACAAAGCACGCGCTCGACGTGTTTGTCCAGAAGGGCCTCGGAGGCGTCGCCCGCTCGCCCCTCGGCCCCGTGGTCCCCGAGATCGCCCAGATGGTCGAGCAGCAGCTCAAGGAGGACTGGGAGTTTGAGTGCTCGCTCTAGACGTTGTATAGCTTAATGTAGATTTCGTGGCTTGGTACAATCACGGGCATGTTATTGTTCTTTGTTATAAAGCGGAGCAGTCGCAGTGAGATGGTCTTTAGGACGACGAGAAGAACGACACACGGGCTTGGGACCCCAACGATGAGGTCTCCTTGATCTGTAATATATGCGCACGGGCCTCAATCACTGTCCGAGTTCCTGGTCTCCAGGCTTGACCCTGGAGCGGCTCGTCTGACCATTTGGCCCTTGGATAGTGAATGAACCGACTCAAACACGACGCAGATGATATGAGTGCAGCAGCGGTCGTTGAATGTACCTGACTTTGTTTTATCGGTCCTAGGGCGTGGAGTCACGGTGTTGTTGCCTGTCAGTATCGGAACAGCACACAGTCATCACTAGCTGCCTGGCGCGGCGACGTCCAGCCAACACGCATTATCTAGCTCCTATATAATACATGGTCATACTAAAACGAACGACAAGACTCTACACTATGCAGCTGTGGCGGGAGCGGCCTTCTTGGGCCTCGCGCGGCCCCATGCAATCTTTGCGCGCTTTCCAGACACCTCGATCCCGTCCTGCGCCGAGAGGGCCTCGGCGGCGCGCTCTGCTGTTGCGCGGTCGGCAAAGTTGATGAATGCGCAGTCTGGGGTCAGCTTACAGTGGCATTGGCAGCTGACTCACGAGAAGCATCGACGACAGAGACTGAACGGATCTGGTTGGGCTGCACTGACGGCACCGAGAAGCTGAGCGCCGTCCGGACGTCCGACTCTGTGCACGTCGGCAGGCCGAGGAAGAGGAGAGTTGTCTGAGAGTTAGCTTAATGCACCTAAAGCATTGAAAACTCACGATAGACTTGTCCTCCGGCGCCTTGAGACCCTTGGACTCGGCGACGCCCTTGAGGATCTTGTTCGCCACGGGGTCGTTGCGGCCATAGTACCTGTCCTGGATGCTCTGCTGCTTGGACCCACTGGCGGTGTCGCCCTCCTGCGGCGCTTCGTGGCGGAATGGACACTCGGTGCCGCGCTTGCACTCGCCCTTGACGTAGAAGGAGCAGATGTGTGGGCGGTTGCGCTTGTAGTACGGGTCGTTGCGCGCGAGCTTCTTCAGCATGTCACGGCCCTCAGAGTTGGCCGCCTGCGAGTCGAGTGTCATGCCATCGGGCGAGTTCTCCATCTGCGCCTCGAGGTTCTGGATGTAGTACTCTGGGCAGTGTGAGCACCATGGATCAAACGACTTCGCTCCATCCACTTCTCACTCACGCTTGTTGATGTCACTCGTCGGGGCCTGGTTCTTCCTTCCCAAAGCGGCATCGCGGACCTGCACCGGCAGGCCGTACTCGAGATCCAGCAGACATGTCTGGCACACGCCCTTGATCTTGGCGCACGTCGTGCACACCTCCGTCTTCTTCATGCGCATGCCCTGCCCCGGGTTCCAGCGGAAGACGGTGAACGGGCGATTGCAGATCTTGCATTCCTGGCCGAACTCTTGCTTTGTCTGAGGGTTAGAAATGGGATACGCAAGCAAACCCACCATTCGGACATAGGGGTTGGGGCCGAGACCTGTCTGTTAGCGTTGCGCTCGCAACCCGTTGTGGGATTGCTTACACGTCTCGCAACTGTTTGTCAGCGCTGAACGAGAATGAAGGCAGCGGAGGACTTACAGGACGGGGAAGTCTGAGCTCTCCGAACCGACTTTCTGAACTGTCAGCTAGGTGCCTCTGCTTGCAAGCTCACGTTGATATCGTGTTTGGCGGGCATGATGGCGGCGAGGACGGATGTGATGATGAGTAACGAGACAAGTGACTGACGTTCTTTTTTTCTGTTATTGATTCTTGCAACAGTCCGTGTGGTGAGATCGAGAGCACCTAGGACAGCACGTGGACTAAAGGGAGGGACGAATAAATTCCCCATAAGTACAACCCAGGAGTTAGGCATTTTAGTTCAACTGTGGCAGCTGGTGAAGGCGACGGCAGTACGACGAGCATGCATACCGAGGGTGATGCATAAAACAATGATACAGGGTAATACACTTCACTGCCCCAGAGCTTAACGAGTGTAGTCAAGAGCATACCACAACATGTACCGCTTCCCATCACAGTCCGCGCCGTCCGGGACGATGACGGAGTAGTACTCCAGCCACTCCTTCAAACACTCCTCCCCAAGGTCATTGACGGCTTGTCTGGAGGTTGGACCGCTCTTCCGATTCAGTACGAGCTCTCTACAATTGATAGGCCCTTCTGGGACTCACACCCTCTGGGAGTTTCCGCCCTGTGATCACAACCGGCAGAGCAGCCTCAGGTCCTCTGTCCGCCACAAGCCGAGCATTGAGGATCCGGCCCGCCTCAACTCGTGCACGAACATCAATAGCCATAAGCTGCTCAAAATGCAGGAGCTTTGCCACACGGACATCATTAAGAATTTGGATCATGTGCTCGGCATCGATGGCGGGGCGGAGGTGCTTGACTATCCTTTCGTCGTGTAGGAGCTCGGCAAGATTCTCGGCGGACAATGGTGCGGGTGCTATGCGTTAGCTGAGACGGAGTGGCATACCTACTGAGAGTAGTGTTGTGCCGATACGCCTCGTAGATCCACAGTGCCGCGTCATGCTTGTCCGCAAAGCTCATGATAGCCATGTCGATGCGGCGTTCGAGGAGCGAGAGCTCCCGCAGGAGATCGGGACTAGCTGGAAAGGTGAGGATAGCGCCGGAGCCATCTTCTACCACTTTTGACAGGGTCGGAAACAGGTGGGCGAGATTCTTGATGATTACCGCGGCGGGGTGGGCCTTGCGGTCTCCGAAGGGGTTCCGCCACTCTACGATGACAGTGGTCGTCATTTTGGGGGCTCGTCTTGATGAAGGAGCTCGTAAAACGGTAGGGAAATAAGGAAGAGGATAAGGCGAGACGATATATGCTCTTTATGTGCTATTGTATACAATTCATTGTCATCTCCGTGTCAGTTATGTGTATCTGGAAGGCCGCAAGAGGGCATAAGCGGGTCCGCCGCCGCCACTAGTGAGTTCTGGACTTGATGCATAGTGCCACAGTGAGACACGACCAGCTTCTTAATCGTGTGGTGAAAGCGGTCAGTTTGGCACACCTGATGGTTTTGACCTTTTCTCATCTCGTGCTACTTTGCTCTGAAAATGTCGACATGTCGTCTCCACTCGAGCTCCCTCAAGGAGAAACTTTAGTCGGAAAGAGTCCGCCACAAGGTGACCGTAACCTGGGCCGCAATCCCCATACTCGAAAGAGTTGCGCCAGGTGACTATCGTCTCCATGATGACCGTGGAAAGCGACATGGGAGAGAGACAGCGATGTGATGGAAATGTGCCACCAAGAACGACGCCACAAGCATTTTATATTTGTACCAGCTTTCTTTATCGCCCGAACCGTACACAGCGATCATTAAGTGGGAGTGAGAAATAAATTGATCTCGCATCAGGCCTCCACTTGTTGTCAACGGTAATTTAGTTTTGGCGGGTGGATGGATGGATGGCCGATGCTGGCCCGCGTGCTCCCCGTTGTTATTGACACTAGAGCGAGAGTCCATAGGTCCATGAGGAGCGAACAACACTAGACTCTCCATCAGCACATCACTTACTCTACACACAAGCTATTCACGATGAGCGTCGACGGCGAAGAGCTTCCCCCTAGCAAGCTCGGCACAAAGGTGAGCTGCGCTGCCTCGGTCAAGCTAACGAGACAGGAGCACTGGGACATGGTCTACGAGTGAGCCTCCCGATCACAAGCTGGAGTGGATGCTAACCGAGCGAGGCGCGAGAACCGCGTCTTCAATGTGAGTCTCATACTACCAGCTGGTCCTAAGGTGGCGATAAAAGCTGACATTTGCAGGACGTCGGCGACGAGGGCGAGGTCTGGTTCGGCGAGGATGCGGTGTACAAGATGCGGCAGTGGGCGGCGGACAACCTGCCTGCGCAGGAGACACCGATCCGCGTGCTCGAGTGCGGGAGCGGCAACGGCACGCTGCTGCTGTCGTTTCTGACCTCTCCGGGACCGGATGTAGAGCCGCAGCCGTTCCACCTGACGGGCATCGACTACTCGGCCGGCGCGGTCGAGCTGGGCAAGAGCATCGAGGCGCACCGCCGCGAGACGCTCGAGGACGAGATGGACGTTGACGACGTCGCCAACCCCGTCACGTGCGAGTGGCGCGAGGGCGACCTGCTCCGCGACGATATCCCGGAGACGTGGGATCTGGTCATGGACAAGGGTACCTTTGACGCGCTCGCACTCTCCCAGGAGCCCGTGGACGGCACTGGCCTCCTTCCTTCGCGTGTCTACCCCCAGCGCATCGCCAGGCTCGTCAAGCCCGGCGGCTTCTTCCTCATCACAAGTTGCAACTTTACCGAAGAGGAGATTAAGAGCCGGTACACCAAGGCCGAGCTTGGATTTACTTTCCAGTGGGTTGAAGGTGATCGGCTGATGCTAACCCCCAGCTCTTCGGTGCCCCACCGGTCCTTCTCGTTTGGCGGCAAGTCGGGCTCTACCGTCTGCACCGTCGCGTTCCAGAAGACTGGCACTGACGCTTCCGCTGTCCCTGCCAACGGCGTGGCTGCACCGGCGGGATCCGACGATCCCATGTACATATCCGTCGACGTTCGTAACCAGGCATAATCGCATCGCATAGGGCTAGAGCTGAATGAATACAGTGTGGTGGCACGAAAACCGAGGTGGTCATTGCGACCCAGGACGGGATAAAGGCGCGCGCGGTCGGAGGCACAGGGAACATGGCCAAGGTAGGGACTGTGCAGGGGGATGATTGCTGACATTCAGGTCGGAGCGCAAAAGTCTTATGAGATGTGAGTGGCGTACTCGGTGTTCTCCTAACATTCAGAATTGCTGCCACAACACTGGAAGCCTTGAAGAAGCTTGGCATCACCTCTTCTGACGGTTCGTGCCCGGTCAAGTTCATGGACGTCTGGGTCGGCGTGAGTTTCCGCAGCGGACCCCACTGACATCCAGATCTCAGGCTGCGACACGCCGCTGGACCAGAACCGCATGTCGGCGCTCCTCTCCCCGTGGTTCCACCAGACGGTCGGCGTGCACAACGACGCGGTTCTGCTCGGCGGTGCGCTGCTGACACACAACTCGCCGTGGGGTGTCGCTGTGATCGCAGGAACGGGTTCGGTTGCGGTAGCGTTGGAGGTGAACGATGGTGCGGTGAAGCAGGCCGCGCGCCGCGCAGGCTTTGGATACCTTCTGGGTGACGACGGCTCGGGACACGATATCGGCCGGCGCGCGATCCGCTGGGCCGTAAACGACTTTGATGCCGGCGTCGAGGTGCCCGGCGGCCTGGCTGCGACGCTCCGCGAGCACTTTGGGTGCAAGGAGACGGGCGACCTGCTGTCAAAGGTGCACGAGCTCGATGCGGGCCTGTCGCCGATCGACGCGACGAATGCGCAGAAACTGCGCATTTCCAGCGCGAGCAAGTATGTCCTGCAGGCATTCAATGCCTCGCCCCCCGATTCCCTCGCCGTGCGTGCGGTGACGGACGCCGTGCGGCCGCTGGCAGGGCACGTCATCTCGCTCGTCAACCAGCTCCTCCCCCGCGCCCTCCCCGACGGAAGCGTCCGGAGACTCGACAACGCGACGCTCGTGACTGGCGGTGGCGTCGTGCAGCAGGACGCCTACCGCGCCCTCCTTGTCGAGGTGTGTGCGCAGCAGAACGTCGTGTTTGGCCACGTGCAGATGGTCGACGATGTTGGCGGCGACGCCGTGCTCGGTCTCGTGAATAAGGCGCGCAGGGCGTAGTGTGTAGCCATCGAAGCTCGGATCGCACCGAGCTTCTATTCTCGCCAGCGCGGCCGCACGCCACGCATGATGAGAGTTGTAGATCCATACATCGATACCTTCCGATCCGCGCTGTAGCCACCCTCGCCTGTGATCACCCTCGCTGTGAAACCCATGCTATCTGTATACCCAATGCCTCATTGCCTCACTATCAGTTGCCGTACTTGCTCCGGAGCCACGGCTGCGCGGCCTTCCACGCAAACACTCCCACAGCGCTAGCAATGACAGCAGACGAGATGAACGCCGCGTCGCCGACCACCTTCTTCTGCCACCGCTCGCGGCGCAGCGCCTCGGCGTACCCGATATCCGGCCGGAACGTGACCATGTCGTACAGCGCCGTCCAGCCCTTGACCTTGTGGGTCGGGAAGGGCGTTCCGGGGCCCAGTGGGGCGGGGCGCGAGCCCCATACGCGTGTAAGCACCCAGTCGACCGAGCGGCGGAGGTGGTATGTCAGTGACAGCACTGTCGAGCGCATCTCCACACTGTTAGGTCAGTAGCGATCAGGATCAAACAACCTACTAGTTGCTCATTGCCAGCTCAGTGATGGCCTTCAGGTCCGCCTCGCGTTCCCGCGAGTAGGCCGAGAGCGCAATCTCGAGCTCGGGGTCCGTCTCGCCGAGAGCCACATCTGTGCGGCTACTGACTCCGTAGTTGTCGAGATAGGTACCGAGGACACGGACGTCTTCCAGGCCACAGTTGAGGCCCTGGCCATAGAATCTAATGGGTCAGCAAGCTGTATCATTGCACCTTGCCTAATCAATACTTACGGGACCATGCTGTGGCACGCATCACCCAGAAGCACGGCGTGGGACGAGTACGTGCACGGCGTGACGCTGATAGTCACCAAGTTGCCGCGGGGGTTCCTCATAAAGTCATCCACGAGACGGGGACCAACGAGCTTGACTGCGCTGGGGAAGTAGTGGTCAAAGAACAGCCTCGCCTCGCTGATCGTTTGCACCTTGTCAAGCTCGGCGAAGGGGATGAAGAGCGTGAGAGTGAACGAGCTGTCCTGGCAGGTCAGCTTCACACATGACATGACCTGCGCACCTTATTGGGAAGAGCAATAAGCATAAACTTCTGCCGCGGCCAAATGTGCAGATGATTCGGCGGCATGGCAAAGCCATCGGGCTTGGTCGGGTCGGCAGGCATGTGCAGCTCGATATATGCGTGGTCGATGAACTGCTGGGAAAAGTCGGTCCTGCCGGGTTAGCCACCTCACCAGAGACAGTGAACCCACCTCTGAGCACGAATAGTCTCTCCGCGGACGCGCGACCACGACCCGTCCGCACCGACAATGAGGTCAAACTTGACCTCGATCTTCTCTCCATTGTGATTAGTCTCGCCCGCGGCGGTCTCCTCGCCGAGGCCGGCACCCTGCGCAGTAGTGACACCAAACGCCGTGCGCGTGTCGTAGTCGACATGCATGAGCTTGGTGTTGAACCTGATGTTCACCGCCTCGGGGAGGGATTCGACGAGGCGCTGATTGAGCACCGAGCGGGAAATGCTGTTGGAGCACTGGCCGCGCAGGGGGTCGTACAGCTGCGCCTCCATGCGCCCGTCGAGGTGGTGGATCATCCGACTCGGCATCGGGATGGACTCCGACAGCAGCAACTCGGCCAGCTTGGGGTCCACGCTCTCGAGCGCCGAGAGGCCGCGCGACGAGATGTTCAGGTTGATCGAGCGGAGGTTGGTCATCGCTATGGAGCGGCCGCGGGGGTCTGCTTGTTAGCGCTTGGTTGGTTTCCACTTTTTTGATCCGTCGGACGCGATCAAAACAAAAAAAAAAGCTCACCATCACGCGTCTCCCATACCTCGACATTCCAGCCGCGCTTGTGCAGGCTCAGCGCTGTCAGCGCACCGACGGGTCCGCCGCCGACGACGAGCACCTTGCGGGGGCGGAGGACGTCCTTCTGGTCGATGAACATGACTGTTTGGAGGTGGAATGGGCGGTGTGGGATGTCAAAAGGGACGACGACGACTCGAAATATCGGAACTGTAACATGCCTAGATCCCGCGCGTACAGCGTACAGTACATACAGTGGATGCCGTGCTCTCCCTATCAAATCGGTAATCTCTTTACTTTGTTCTTTGTCATTCAACTTTTGCCACCCAACAACCACAAAAGAGAGACGGAACCAATTTTTTGGTCCAGCCTCCACAAGCCGAAGTCAGAAGGTCTACATGGAGTCAGTCGCGTTTGTCGTTCGTCATATCTCTCTCGCTTCAAGCTATCCGCGGCCACATCCCGACATGCCGCTCATAAAACACTGCTCGTCCTGCCTGCGAGTCAGCAGAACCCAGCTGCAGCCTGTCTCACGACTGGGATCAGCCATTCGCTGGAAATCGGAGCGCGTCCAGCCCGACCCGATCGAGATCTACGAGGAGGAGCACGACTTCGGAGAAGTTCTCGGCGAACTCCACCGGCGGAGGAAGAAGATGGACATGAAGAGGAACCGAACAGTGAGCTAACCGAGACTCTGAGCACTCAGCTGACCCCAGGGAGGAGACTTTGTCGACTTTCTCCGTGTTACCGTTCGTGGAGGTGAGCGAACCCCGCCTGAACCAGAAGCTAACATCAGGCAAGGGTGGATCTGGAACGTCAGCATTTTTGCCGATGAAGCGTGGTCTTGGTCCCCCATCTGGCGGTAATGGAGGCCCAGGAGGCTCGGTCTACCTCCAGACATCGGGACACCTTACCTCACTGTCATCGGTCCAGAGGCGGTTAATCGGAGGGCAGGGCGGCAATGGAGCCGGCAACCTCCGTCATGGTGCCCGCGGCGATGATATCATCGTCACAGTACCTGTCGGCACTGTCATCCGCGAAATCAAGCGTGAAGGCGAGGCAGAAAAGTTCCACAACGAGGCCGATGCCATGGGCATGGATCGCGAGGCAAGGCGGCAATACACCCGCGAGCGGTGGATGGTCCAGCACCCCAACTTTGAGGCGAACGATCGTGACGTCAAGGAGGCCGAGCAGCTGCTTCGCAAAGCGGGACGATGGACGCAGAGGACCCCTGGATTTGACCAGCTTCCCCCCCTCGAACTCGACATTGCAGACCCCATCACCGAGCCAGTCCTGCTCGCCCGGGGTGGTGCCGGTGGGCTGGGAAACCCCCACTTCGTCACCCCCAACACCCGCCATCCCCGTATTGCCTCCCGTGGTGTTCTTCCTCCGACACGGACATTTGAGTTCGAGCTCAAGCTCCTCGCCGATGTTGGTCTCGTTGGTCTTCCGAACGCCGGCAAGAGCACCCTCCTGCGGTCGATCACCGGCCGTCGTGCGGAGGTAGCCGACTACGCGTTCACCACTCTTCACCCCCAAATTGGTGTTGTGCGCGTTCTTGAGGACGGCGGATGGGCGGCCGCTGTCTCGGAGCCGATTGAGGACACTGAGCTCGAGCGCGAGGCCGACGTCGAGGCCCGTGAGCGGGGTGATTACCAGCCCCTGCCTCGTGCGTCTCGTAAGCGCCGATCTCCCGAGAAGACTCGCTTCACTGTTTCCGACAACCCTGGTCTTCTGGCTGGTGCATCGGAGAATGTCGGTCTGGGCCACTCTTTCCTGCGTTCTATCGAGCGTTCTCTCGCTCTCGCATACGTTCTGGACGCACGCAAGGCGTCTCCCGCCTCGGACCTCCGCACGCTTCGTGAAGAGCTCGAGGCTTACAAGCCCGGTCTCGCCTCGCGCGTCCGCGTCGTTGCGCTGAACAAGTCGGACGAGCTGCTGGAGGAGGAGATCGAGGAGAAGATTGCTGAGCTCAAGTCCGCGGTAGCAGAGCTTGGCGACGGAAGCCCAGAGGTACTCGTGGTCAGCGCAAAGTTTGGCACGGGCATGGAGGAGCTCGTAACCATCCTCTCAGAGGCGGTCGACGCCGCCCGCCCGCCCAAGCCCCAGCCGCCAAAGGTTAAGGAGGTCAAGAAGGCGCTGGAACAAGCCCCGCCCGTGCCCGTGCAGGAGCCGCCGGCACCGGCCGAGGAGCTGTTTGAGACGTAGAGCAATCACTGTAGCACACTTTACATTTGACACTATTCATGCATTCATCACCCCCCTACTTCAAAATCCAGCATAGCGACTGTGATGAGCCCCCCAGGAGTTAGCCTCACTCTTGTCTCGGACCTTTTTGACTTTTGACCTTTTTGCCACCCAGATCCCCAGATTTGACATGAAGGGTCAGCTGGCGACGAGAACTTTGTTGTTTGACATCACCCCTCACATCCACCACAAACCACCAACAATGGCAGAAGCGGCCCAGAAGTACGTCCAACCGCATGTGCCTCTTCATGCCAGAGTACTGACTGCAGGCCCGCCCCCTGGGGATCCGTCGCGATCGACGCGGCATCGCACGGCGCCATCGCCTTCTGCCAGATCTACTACGAGGCGTACGACGAGCCGACGCGCCGCGCATCTGTGGGCCACTACTCGTGCAGGATACTGACACGTCGCAGGAGGTGCCCCTCTTCTACCTCCCGACCGCCAAGGTCGTGTGGAACGGCAACGTCGTCTCGCCCGAGGGCCCGTCCATGACCGCCTTCCTCGAGGCCATGCCGCTGTCCCGGCACGACTGCCAGTCGCTCGACTGCCATCCTCTCAAATGTAAGCTGTTTCATGGTTATGTGTCAGCTTCACACTCTGTGTACTTTCATTCCATGGCCTCTGGAGCAGGCTGTAACCCATAGGTGTACGGGCTACCAGCTACCTACTCCCGGTGCACCTGCTCCGCGCATGCCTTGTGTCCATAAGCTAACACACCAGCGTCCGAGGGAAGCGCATCCTCCGCCCCCGAGCTCGTTCTCACTGTCACCGGCTCGGTCCTGCATGGCCCCGCCGTGATGAAGACGGGCGACACTGCGCCGTCCGAGCCGTCCGAGTTCCCCCGCAAGTTCCGCGAGGTCTTTGTCCTCAAGCCCACAGAAGCCGCCGAGGGCATGCAGCCGAAGGTATGTGTTTTGCTAACACTGGTGCGGGGCATTTGACTAACACATCCAGTACGCCATCCAGAGCGCCAACTTCCGCTTCATTGGATAGACGACTCGACGGAGTAGAATATCACTCACAACCTTTTCATCACTCCAGAATCCTGCTCCCACCTGTATTTGATAGATGCTCCTTTATGCACATGGTATAGTGCTTCCAGGTCTGTACGCGATGGTAAGCGTCAGACATGACCTTCGAATACATGATAGGGAGGCCATTGCGGCGCGTCCATTGTCTTGCCTCTGTGGGCTCACGGTGGAGGTATCGTGAACAACGAGTCGAGGAACAACCGACTGATCTAGCCGTAACCTGTTAATGCCCATCGGTGACGACAGAACTGAGAGAGAAGCATACTGGGAGCTTAGTGTATCAAGAGGATCTGGGGTTATCATGTCGGAACGCCTGAGCAGGTTGCGCCATCGCAGCCACCCCTCCTTGTGGAATGTCAAAAAGTCCTGAGTGTTGTTTCTTACTACTTCTCCTTGTTCCGTTTGCCCATACCATTTCTTGACCACTAGAGCGGCTTTCGACAACAAAAGCTCGGCATTCAGCTCCCAGAATAGGACGAAAACGAACCATGGGCGCGCCGAGGGCGGAGCAGCCCTCAAGGCTGCCAACCCACAGCAACATTCTCAAAGGGACATATATATTTGTTCAAGAGCATGGACGCAGCAAGTCCGACACATTCAGTAATGTGTCATTTATCCGCGTGAGTGTCGAAAGCGACGCGTCTGTCACGGACCTGCCTGACCGACCTAGAGACACGGAGGAAGCTCAGTCGCCGACCCATGGGCGCCATTCATCACGCACGCGATTGTCAGTCTGCCGGAGAACGTAGGTCGCGGTCGCGACTATTGCCATCTTCTGGACAGGACGACCCTCGGGGGCCCACACCCCGAATCCGAGAGCCAGTTCCAGCGCCTCAATTGGCCTTTTGAGCGCATCCTCGAGGTGTTCACGCAGTGCAACAAGACGTACCCCTCCGGCGCCAAAGTCATGCAGGAACAGTGGCTCGAGGCGTGTGTGGAAGCCGGACGACGCTTGGACGGCAGCGACAAATGGGGTGGGTGGCTCGTGCGGTGAGTACAGTGCGCTGTGTGGACATGAGCGAATGGGGGGCAAGCTTGCGGGCAAGGCCAAAGCAGGGTACATACACATGAACAGAACGTTCCATTGTTGTGCTTCTACATTGCTTCTCACTTGTCACCTCCTTCACTCCCTTCCGCTTATCTTGCTTCTTGAATCATTCGCTCATTACCCCAACAGGAGCGAGGTCTCAGCACCGACACTGCACAACGTCGACGCGTCTCGTGACCCGCGACTCCGCAAGCAGCTGCAGAACCCGCAGGGACCAAAGGAGGTGGCAACACCGCCAGTGCCGGATTTGCCTACGCCCTCTCCGTCGCCGCTACACTCCACCGCCTACCGACCTATCGACACTGCCACACAAGACCCCCCCTCCCTGATGCGTCGGGAGTCCAACGACCGTGGCTGGTCGGACTACCACCGTGCCCGTGATTACGACCGCGACCGATACAACGGTTCCCGTGACGACGATCGCTGGCGGCCTTCCGAGCACGGATCTGCGCCCGATGCGCGCGATAACCGTCCGTCGAGGCAAGCATACGTCCCTAGGCAGGTCCATAACAGCAACAATTTTCTGCCTCGGCGGCCCAGCGAGACTGAGAGGGACTCACGTCGCGGCTCCGCATCAAGCTCCCATTCTCGGGAAACCCACCGCCACACCGTGGCGCAGAGCGGACAGAAGGAAGCAAACACCCCGTCTGCGTTCTCTAAGCGTCCACTCCCGCCAGCCCCATCCCCACCTGCCGCCGAGGCTCAAGGTAGCTCACGTGCGCCCGCCTCGTCCACTGAACGGGCACCCTCGCCTGAGCCGTCGTCTGCCTCCGGCTTCACAGCCTCTGGTTTCAAGACTTTGACCCTTCGCCAGCGGCTCAACGCCAAGATGTTCGAAGGGTCCAGTCCACCGTCGACAGACTCGACGACCAAGGAGGACACGGCTGAAGCTTCCAACGAGTCTCCAAAGTCTCCCACCTCAATTGTTCCTCATAGCGCTCGCCCTTACGGCCCCGACCCGGCCAAAGCACCTGCAGCTCCACCTTCCTCCCACCAGCCAGCCGAGGCGGGCCCCTCCACCAAAACACCAGCACGTCAGAAGACCCCGCTCTTCTCGCCTGTCAAAACGGAGACTCTCAGTCCACCAAAGACTGCCTCCCACCCCGCTCCACTCCCTATCATTCCGAAAGCCAAGACTGTCACTCAGGCGGCAGCCTCTGCCATGGCTGCGGATCTGGATTGGGCGGCGATTGCCAGCGGCGCCACCGAGCTTCTCGCCACTCCTGAGACAAAGACGAACGACAATGACTCACATCGCCCCAAGACCCGCGAGGACAAGCAAGTCGACAAGTCAAGCGGTGCCGCGGCTCGGAAGCACAATGCGTCTGCGCCAGCTCCGACGGGTGGTGGGCAGATCCCTCCCGGGCAGCAGCCGTCAGGATCAACTGTGAACGATGCCCGTACTCACGTGAACGCCAGCCGTCACTCCCAAGGCCAAAAGAACCAGCCTCCCAGCACCGCCCGTCTTCCCCTGGACCCCGCCACCCGCGTCGACACTTATCGCCCCAAAACTTCAGCACAGCCCCAGGACGACATGTCGTCTGACGTTGAAGTTCCGCTGTCGGCAACTGGCAAGCAACGGAAGAAGAAGAAGGAGAAAGAGGAGAGAAAGGAGCAAACAAGGAAGGAAGAGAAGGAGAAGCTTGAGAAAGAAAAGAAGAGCGCGGAGAAGGACCAAGAAAGGAGCGAGGAGAGGAGGAAGGAGAAGGACAGGCTCAACCGCTTGAAGCTCGTTGTTGAGCAGCCTACCGACGTCAAGGAAGAACCTCAATCCCCTATCGACTTGTGCTCTCCGCTGCCCGAGATTGCTCAAGATTCGCATCACGATGCCCACTCGGACGCCAATGATCCTCCCACCGATGCTCCCGCAGCTCACATGGAGGCAAGCCTTTCTCTACAGCTTCCCCAAAGGCAGCGCTACGCGCAACACGACCTGGAAGCGGCCCCCTCCTCAATCGCCTCGCCTGGACCGGTCGCCTCTGGCTCTCAGAACCAACGCACTGAAGCAGCGTCACCCGTTGCAACATCACACTTGCAGCTCATCAACGTTAGCAATGACTCGCGGGTGGACCAGCCTACTAGCCATGGGAACGATACCAGTGCGCATCAACCCGTGCATCATAGACAGGGTTCGGTCGCCTCCTCAACTTCACTTCCTTACACTCAGCGACTCGAGATCTCGTCTACGAACGATGCTGGCTCCAGGGCCATTCCTCTCCAACTGATGACCCCTCAGTCACCAGTATCGTTTAGAGGTGGGCCTCCCCTCGTCGGTTTCCCTTTCGGAGCCACCCCACCTCCGGGCATCCTCCCCTCTGCTTCTTCTATCGCTAGCCAGGCCATGACGCCTGGCGAGAGCGGCTCTCAGGGTATCTTCGCCGCTGGCCGGCGGTACCCCATGACCTTCCATGTAGTCGACTTCCACAAGAACCATCTCATCAAGAACCTCATCGTCGGGGAGGGCGGAGGAGTCATCGTCCCCCTCGCCGAAGCCGACTATATCATCCTTCCGTTGAATAAAGGGCAGGCTGCGACCGACGCTGAACACTGTGCTATAATCCAGGGTGTCAACACCAGCTGCGTGGCCCGCGTCCTCTCACGCGACTGGATCTTCGAGTGCGTCGGAAAGGAAGACGATATTCTCGATCTCGAGCCATTCCTCATTCACGCCACTATGCCGCCTCCTGAGCACAACACTAGTCGCGCGGCTTCCTCGGCCTTGTCGGCGCCCCCCTCATCACTCTCACCCGCCGGCATGCCAGCCCCACTTCCCCAGCCCGTTTCGCAGAGCTCGACTCAGCTCGCACCTAGCACCAAACGCCGCCACAGTGGCGTGACCATCGCGCCTTCAGCGGCAGCGGGACCAGGACCCAACACCCAGACTCAGAAGAAGCAACGCACCGCTCGTGGAGGAAAGGCGGGTGTCAAGCATAAATCGACTCTCGCGGACTTGTTTGGCGACGAGGAAGACGACGAAGAGGACGAGCAGGAGGACCACGCCGACTCGGACAATGAGCACAACAACCCCACATCCGGGCCGAGCAAGCCACGAGCTTCTCAGGCTGAAAACATTGAATTTATCATCGCGGAACTGCGCGGCTGGGACCGCCAGGGTGGCCTGTACGACTTCCTTCGCATGATCAAGCCGGTGAGTCGTCATGTTGACTGTAGCCGCTGACTCCAACAGGACGCCCGGCACTCCATGGTTACAACCTACAAGGACAACAAAGAGTACATCTTGTCTTGTCTTCCTTGGCTGGCGGGCTACATCCGCCGTGGACGTGCGAGTAACGGTGACTAGGAGGCTGATGAGAGCGACAGATTGACCAAGAGCAAGAGTAAGAGCAAGACCAAGCGCCATCAACAACTTGACGTGGACGATTGTGCATAGTTCAAATTCATTCCACCCTCCATTCCATTATATCCCCGCCAGGTATCTTATCGAGAGAACGCTGTTTGTACATCGATGTATCTATACTGTGTATCGTGTGCTGTGCGTCCTCGTTGCGGCGCTCTTGCACCGTAGTACTGTTCCTCGTGTTAGCCGCCCCGCACCTCGAGGCTTCTGTGTGTGTGTTTGTGTGTGGGTCCGGACGCCCAATCCAATGTATGGGGCCATGAGGCATCCTTTGTTCACTTGTGTGTCTTCCTTTTCTCCCCACCCCGATTCTACTAACACTCGTCGTCGTCGTCTTCTCTCTCATCATTGCCTCTCCTCTCTCTTTTCAGAACCTTTTCATTTCCCTCTCTCACTCTCTTCTTTCAACCACAACCACAACGTCCATCAAGAACAGTCAACACCCTCGTCATGCCCCCCGTCTTGCAGGGGACCTTTATCTACGTCCAGACCCACGGACGGCGACAGAAGGATGTCAGGCGTGAAGTAGACGTCATCCGGCGTAGTGGCGGCGTCGCCCTCAGTGACCCCCTCTCTCGGCGCATCACTCACATGCTAGTCAAAGTCCCCGACTATGTCCAGGGCTCACTCGTCGACTACTGCCATGTTCTGGACCGCTCAACATTCGACACGCCAAAGGGAAGCCCGGAGCAACAGGGCGCGTGGCCGTTTGAGCGCCTCGTCGAGGTGTTTACCCTGCACAAGTCGTACCCGGAACACGTCAAGGTTGTGCAGTCTCGCTGGCTGCAGGAGAGCATCCACGCCCGCAAGCTACTGGAGGAGAGTGACAATTGGGGCGGGTGGCTCGTGCGGTGAGTGATTAATGTTGTGTGGAGGGGCCTTTTGGCTGCAAGCGGGCGAGAGGGCATCCTTGCCTTCCTTCTGGTGGTCTCCGCTCCCTCATCCGTAGCCAGCGCTGACCCTCCGCAGTGGCGAGCTCGCCCCTCAAGCACGGGCTTCGCCTACACAGTCCCGGAATCACGTCGACTCGTCGCGTGACCCCCGTCTCCGCCACCTCGAGGCGCAAGCCACCACCGAGCAAGCCACCACAGTTCCCCTCGTCTCCCGAGACCTTCCCTCGACAGAGCCCAGCACCCCGGACGGGACTTCATTCAGGCCTTCCACACAAACCCCGGTAGTTGACAAGGACAGTGCCTCACCCACCTCCACTCCTCGTGGCCGCCCCCACTTTCCAGAGCTGCGCCGGGACACAGGCAATGTCCGTTCATGGTCCGAGTACGACCGCAAACGTCCTCGTGATCACGATGGCTACGAGGACGACTTGCAAAACGACTGTGGCCGCCGGAACCGTCTCGACAACGAGGCTCGGTTCAACCCTCAGTACGCGACACGGATTGAACAACTCTACCAAGCCCGCAAACGAGTGGAGACACCACCCTACCCCGACCCTCTCCCAGAGTCCCAGGATTTGACTCACAGTCAAACCCCGACAGCGGAATCACGCATGGACGAGCCTGTCACTGCCACCACTGTGGCCGCCAGCGCTCAGTCACCCCAAGTTCCGACTGCTCTCCCCCCCTCCTCAGTGGACTCTATCTCGACGCTTGTCAGCTCATCCACACCTGCCTTCTCCCCAACCGTCACCTCCTCGGCCAGGCCTGGCACCCATGAAGAATCCTCTGCCATCGCACCACTTTCAAATTGGTCCCCCTCCACGACGACACCCTCGACTGACTTCCCGCTTGCCAGCAACGCGTCTGAGGATCGGGCTTCAGCCGGGATCTCGATGGGCAACCCCCCTCTGCCTTCTCCGGCTACCGCTGCCACTACCCATGGTCCTGCAGGTATCTTTGCGCCAGACCGTCGGTATCCTTTCACCTTCCACGTTACCGCTTTCCACAACGATGTCTTCTACAAGAAGCTCCTACTGGACGGCGGAGGAGTCCTCGTCCCCCTTGGTCAGGCCCATTTCGTCATTCTTTCAGTCAAGAATCAGGAAGGTGGCAAACTTCAAGGTGCCCACCCTGCAGCCCGTCTTCTATCTTGCGACTGGGTGCTTCAGAGTATGGCTAAAGCGGAGTTCCTCGACCTTGAGCCCTTCCTCATGCTTTCAGGGACAGCCACAAGCCCTCCTGTGGATTCTTCTGACTCTGGTGAAGCTACTTCAGCGGTAGTAGCCTCGTCCGACGCATCAACTGCCCCCAAACCTCGCCAAACTTCCGACAAGCCACTTCCCACTGATGAGGCCGGCACTCCCAGTTACAACAGGAAGAGGGAGTCACTGCTTCGCAATGCGAAAACCAAGAGCCAGAAAAGCTTCTACGTAAACCTTGTGACGGACGACGAGGACGACCACGACCATGACGACGACGACCACGAACGTGTTGGGGAGGAACATCAGGACAAGGCCTCAGAATACAAGGGCGACACACTCGGACCAAGCCAGCCAACCCCGACGAATCCGAGCCCACCCAGCGACCTCTACGCGGCTTCTGTCGAGAGGGTCATCCGAGCACTCAGTGGCTGGGACCGTGCGGGGAGCTTGTACAACTTTATCCGTTTCGTTCACCCAGTGAGTATACTTGAGAGTCTCTAGACCTAACCTACACAGGGGGCTTCTCCGTCCATGGAGCGCACCTACGAAGTGAACAAGCAGTATATTCGGACCCGTCTTCCTTGGCTTGAAGCCTACTACCGGCCAAATTATCGTCGCCGTCTCCGTTCGGAGATGTAAGGAGGGCGCCACTTCACACTCCCCTCCTGTGACCCAGAACTGAGAACCTTGAACCATTTCAAAGTGCTGTATACGCTGTAGATCCATGCCGCTTTGCAATTGCCTGCCACACTGCCACTATTTTTGAGTTTGATGCATCCCATTATTCGTTGAACGGAGAGTCTTAGCTCCTAGTCCGCAACCAGCTTCCATCATAGAGAGCTCATAGCTGCATCAATTGGGCACAACGAACCCCCATGACCGAAAAGACAAGGAGCTATGTCACGATCGGTGATGGGAGTAGCCACAGCAGAAAGTACGATGCAGATATGTTTCTCCCATCACGATTCCGAGCGAATAGATGTGTGGCCCGAGCGCGGGCGTGCCGCGTGAGACCGGCAGACCTTTCACAAGCTTACTTGGTCATACCCGTGGGTATGTGTGTGTGTGCATGGGTATGCATGTGTCAACTGTAAATGCCGGAAGCAAGTCACGCCATGAGAGCTTGGACCGTGCTCGGCCCTCAGCATTGTCGTTGGCGTGGCAGAGTGAGTGCTGGCCCACACGAGTAAACTAGGGATTTGTACCAGAAATCCCATTGCCATGCGCCCCCAGTCATCACAGCTCACGATCGCCAGCAACGCTTTGACAACACACATTCCTCTCAATCATCTGTCTGCGTTTGTCGACAATACCCTTTTGTGTCTCCATCTCGACATTCTCGACCTTGTCCACATCCTTTCTTCATCATAAACGGTGTCATGCCAGGGGTCTTCGACGGCCTCGTCTTCTTTGTCCAAACACTGGAGCGGAGCAAGGGACGTGCGAAGAGCGACATTGATATCATCCATGTGAGTCTCGCGCTACACTCGGTACTAATAAGAAAGGACCATGGCGGCAGGGTGGTCCGAGACCCATCGACGTTGTCCGTGACCCATGTAATTGTCCATTCGTCGACATTTGGGCGCGACCACTGCCACCCGCTGGAGCAGCTGAGCAACAACAACCCCGTGCTGGAGACGCCGGAGGATCGGCACCATTGGTCCTTTGAGCGCATTCTCCAAGTGTTCACTCAGTCGAACAAGGCGTATCCATCCACCGGAGCCAAGGTGCTGCAGTCTCGCTGGCTGGATAATTGTGTGAAGGCTGGACGACTCCTGGGCAGGGAGGAAGACTGGGGAGGGTGGCTCGTGCGGTAGGTGCACTGTTTGTTTTTCAGATTTGTTTGCTGACTGGTTACCAGGACCAAGCTCATCTTTCCCGCACCACCACAGTCACCGGCGGCACCAGCGGCAGTACAAGCGTCGTCACCGAAACTGGTCCCAGCACCTCTGAGTCGCACAGACCCCCTTTACGACCCCCGCACGGAACTTTCAGCTCCAAAGCAACCTGCACCAATGTACAGCTCGGCTCCTTCCTCCTCTTCACTCGCCAGGCAGCCTTCCTCCACTTCTTCGTCTTCAAAGCTTCCTCGCTCCTCGACCGACCACCGCGAGCCCGAGCTTCCGGGCAAGGCGGGGCGACTCTATCTGGACCGTGATGGCAATGCCGACGATGACCGATTCGACGTTGCCAACTACTACGGAGGTGAGGGTAGCACTTTGTACCCTCACGACAAGCGGCGGTATTTCCGACCGATCAATTCTGGAGCTCCCCAGGAGACCGAGTCCGCGACTCCCCACGCATCTGCCTCTACCTCACAGCTGGGCCCTCAAAACGAGCTCCCTGCAGCTTCCACGGGTTCCTCCTCCGGTATTCCAGAGGCTCATGCCATGACGCCGACGACAGTCAAACCTAGGGCCATTGGCGAGCTGGTGCAGGGTGAGGCGCCAAAGCCCTCCTCTCCTGTTGCCAGCTGGGCAGACCAGCCTGCAATGAGCTCTCCCGCAGGACCCGGTGCTGCCCCAGCCTCAGGCCGAGTCGCCTCTTCTTCTCAGCACACGAACCCCCTCCCACCGTCACTCCACGCCAGCCCAGGTGCTACAGCCCAGAGAAAAGGGAAACAGCGCGAAACAACAAGTATCAAGGTCAAGGAAGAGCCGATGGACTACATCGATCTGCGGTCTTCCCCAGAGCCAGATATCGGAGATGAGGACTTCATCATGCTTCCCCAGACCTCCGCACCAGTCACCAAGGCCCCCAGGGGCCCTCAAGTGCCATTCCAGACCCCTACCTCCTCCAACAACACCCAGATCGGCAGCCTCAATCCCCAAGGAATCTTCGCCGCTGGTCGCAAATACCCTCTCACCTTCCATGTGGCCGATAATAACCTCGTCTACCAGAAACTGATTGAGGAGGAGGGCGGCGGGGTCCTCGCACCGCTGGGTGAAGCGGACTGCATCATTCTTCCCCTGAAAGCTGGAGAGGCTCCCGTTGAACCCCAACACTGCGCCATCGCTCAGCGTCACGGTATCAACCCTTTTGCCCGTGTCCTCTCGCGTGACTGGGTCTTCCAGTCTGTTGCCAACGAAAACAAAGTCCTCGACACCGAGCCTTATCAAATCCATCCCGCCAAACTTGCTACTGGTACCAAACGACCCCGCAAGCCAACTGGGCGTACCGAAGGACGCCCGCCTACCACACAGTCGCAAGTTGGTCTCCAGCGTCGGGTCGGTAGGGAGATGCCACTGGGCGGCCGCAACTCCCAAGTATTTCCTTACAACGGCCATCATATCAACGACGGCAGTGACGAAGACTTCATCAACGAAGACGAAAACGATGAGGAGAATGACACGTCTGCACCGGAGCCACCCAAATATGCAGAGCATGTAGAGGGGCTGATTGCACTGTTCGAAAGCTGGGACCGAGAGGGTCGATTGTATCCCTTTCTCCTCAGTAATCGCCTACCTGTGAGTTGCCATCCCAATACCCACGCTTCCTGTGCCGGGCATTCTAACCCTCCAGAACAGCCCTGTCGCGAATAAGATAATCTACTTGGCAAACAAAGAGCTTATCCAGACTCGTCTTCCCTGGCTAAGGGACTACAACCATGGGCGAGGCCCGATTAGGAAGAAGAAGAAACAATGAACGGCAAGCGATGAGCGACGGTGGTCAAAAGGCGAACACAGCTGCTATTGTGTATATTCCAATCCATTTCTTTCCCTCATTGTATATAACACTCACCACCCTTGTGACACTTGCTTGGCGATGCATCTCTGCTTTGTGTTTCCGGAACCCGCAACCTTGGACCACACCGGCCCCAGAGGAAACGCCATATCTGGGTATGGCCAACCGGGCCTAGTTCTATTGCGCTAGGAATGCAGTTGTTCGCCACATGCATGTTTGTCAATATCTATTGTACCTAGACTTGTGCCACAATGTGGTGACCTGGTTGTGCGTGGACTGTTTACGAGCGTCAGTGTGTCGGTGTGCGCGGTGTGTATGTATCTGCATGTATGCATGCGAGGCGCTGGGGCGCTTGGGGGCGTGAATGCTTGCCTCGGTTGCCTTGCAGTTGCGGAGTTGGGTGTTACATCCGTGCGATCTGTGCGCTGCTCACGTTTCTGTGTCTTCCTTTTTCACACTTGTCCATGGGCATGACGCATGACGCACTTGATCACTTTGCCATTCGCCCTTCCTTCTATACTTCATCCTCATCCTCATCATCACCATCATTCTCTTCCTCTTCATCATCATTGTCACCATCCTCTTTAGCTCCATCTTCTTCCTCATATCTCGAGTACACCATGTCTGCCGTTTTCAACGGTGCCGTCATCTTTGTCCAGACCAATGGCCGCAGCCGCAAAGCTTCGGAGAACGACCGATCCTGTATCCGGGTGAGCTCACTCCAGTAACCTCCTAGACAGCAGCCTGACACACCAGAAACACGGCGGCATGGTAGTCGACGACCCGTGGACGCCCTCTCTAACGCACGTCGTGGTCGACACTCATCCATTCCCTGCAAAGGACTACTGCCACTTACTGGGGGCTGTCAACCGGTCATCACCACTCCTGGAGACTCCGGAGCAGCGCCACGACTGGTCGCTCCAACGCATTATCGAGGTGTTCACGCATTTCAACACCGCCTATCCTGCTGGAGTCAGGGTTGTGCAGAACCCATGGCTCCTTGAATCTGTGGCTGCTGGACGGCGACTCGGGAGGGAGGAGGAGTGGGGAGGAAGGCTAGTACGGTGAGCAGCAACGATAACGCCTTCCCTCCTTTCAGCCCCCATTTGCCCTTCCTTTCCTTACTACTTAATCACTGTAGTTCCTACGCTGACTAGGACGTAGCAGCATGATAGTTCCATCACCAATCACACCGACTGAGCCTCTTCCGATGCCTTATGTGGGCGCCTGGGGGGCGCCTGGGCTGCGGAACGGTCAGCCAGCAGCCGACTTTGCGTCGTCGTCGGCTTCCTCATCCCCGAGCTCTTCGCCTTACTACCACCGCCACCCTCAGTCTGCTTGGAGCTCAGCCAATGGTTTCAGCCCGTCGGCACCATCAAGTCAAAGTCACCGTGCCCGCGACAGTCACACCAGCAAACAGTCACTCAATGACTTCCAGCAGGGCAATGAGTGCCAGTTGGTCGATCAACTCGGTGGTAGCCAACGCTATCCCGAGGAAAGAAGCCGCCAACAGCCTTCCCTTCACAACACTCATTCAGCCCAGGCTAAGAATGGTGTCGATCACTCGAACGTTGAACCCCCCTGCCCCAGCTCAGCGCCCCCTCTGTTGCCGACTACTCCCCCTTTCAGACCGATTCCTCCTATGCTATATGGCAATAACGCCCAGCCAATTGCAACGACTACTCATGTTGAACACCCAAAAGTGGCTCCGACCATTCTTTCCCCACTGACTGTAGGGAGCTCAATGGTTCCTGCAGACAACTCTGTCGAGCGCCCTCCATCGACAGACACCAGCCAGAAGAATGAGACATCGGGCCCCACCAAAGTCAAACAAGAACCCCCGTCTTACATCGACCTTCGTTCCCCGACACCCCCGTCAGACAGCAAAGACAGCAAAGAACACCAACCCAAGGCAGGTGCCATTCTCCGTGACGGTCGCCACTTGGATCCCCAGACACCGGTGGGACACATACGTGACCCTTCGCCAGCTCAGACGTTGCCCCTTCAGCCCGAGGCTGCGCCGTCCGCAACACTCAAACCTCAAGGCATTTTTGCCGCCGGTCGCAAGCATCCGCTCGCTTTCCACGTGCCTGAGTTCCACAGGAGTGACTTCTATAACAAACTCATAGAGGTTGAAGGTGGTGGTGAACTCGTATCGCTCTCCGAAGCCGACTACGTCATTCTTCCTCTCGACAAAGGCCAGCCTGCAACTCAGGACGAACATTGCGGGATTGTACGACACATCGGGACTCATCCCCTCGCCCGCGTTGTCTCCCGTGACTGGATCTTCCAGTCCATTGCCAACGAGGACAGGATTCTCGATCCAGAACCGTTCCTCGTGAAATGCTCGCCGAGGCCAGCAGAGGGGACCAAGCGAGCTCACAGTGAAGCCTCACCCGCTACCGCTCTCGATTCTGGCTGGACACAGTCTCCAAATCTGAAAAAGCAACGGTTAAGCGAAGCCGCACAAAGTGTTAATCAGCGTAAACCAACCTCGGGAGACTTTGTCGTTGTGGACGATGATGATGAAGAAGAAGACGAGGACGATGAAGATGAAGATGAAGATGGGCTCGAAGGAGAGGCCGACTACGGAGACATATCAGGAGACGAAAACCACCGGCCTTCACACAGCCCTCAGCCGCCTCACCGAATCACTCCCATCTCAAAGCCCCGCCCACCCAGCCGCGATCATGATCCTAGTGTCCGACTAATTATCTCTAAACTTGCCGACTGGGACCAGGAGGGCGGTTTATATGACTTCCTCCGCGACCTGAGACCCGTGAGTGGCTGTGAACCTTGATAGGAATCTCACGCTTGTTCAGGACGGCTCCCCTTGTCTGCAGACGGTCTACAGACAGAACAAAGCATTCATCCAGGCACGCCACCCTTGGCTGACGAGCTATACGCGGGGGAGGTCTTCGCGCGTTCTGCGGCCGCGTCGCGGTAGGAGCAAGGAGTGAGATCAGGGACGGAAAGGCCGACAGTGATCACTCACGAGGTGTTTAGTATCTTAAGAGAGTAGTCGAATGCTGAGAGTCTGGCAAAAACACGCAGCAGCGCTGGTTCGAATCAGTAGAGATGAGAGATTGTTGTAGTCGCTGTATGAATATCGCCAGTGTAATGAGCATGCCATCACAGCCTATGTCAGCTCCCAGTCCCCGTCTGGATGGACAGCTGCCGTCCTAGCTTAGCCTCCCCAATGTACAGCAGAGCCGAATAATGCATACAATTGTTTCGTACATCAGAGCACGAGCTGACACGGCTTCGCTCGTGCCCAGCCTGTCTCACAAGGCCACACCCCATCATCACACCTACGCGACGCCCACACCCTTGACGCTCCACTTTCGCCGCACCTCCCGCGTGTCCGCGCGGCGATAGTCCACCAACCCCAGCTCGGCGGGGATATCCCCGCGCTCGGTGGCGGTCAACTTCATGAACTCGAGCACGCCCGCGGTGACTTTACTCGGCGGCGCGGGCGGCGGCGGCGGCATGTCGGGCTTGTACGTCCACGGATCGGGCAGGGGCGGCGCGCCGTCCCACGCGTACTCTGGCGCCTTGCTGAGGGTGGGTTTCGTGTCGCCCTCACTCGGGATGCTGGATATGTTCGGGATAGCAAACGGTTCTGGCGGCTCGTCCGCTTTCACCAGCTCGTAGCCTGTTGTCAGCCAGAGAGAGGGAGGTAGACTCACTGGTGCGCTTCCGCTTCGACTCTTTCCGCAGACTCCCCACGTCCCACCCGCTCGCCTCCTGCGCCGCCATCAGGTCACGCGCGTTCGGGCGCCCGCGGCCCGCGAGCGCCGCGTAGCTGTGTGAAGTCTCGAAGAGGCGTTGGATATCTGCGTGTAAGCGGAGCACAAGCGGGAGGGCAAAACAGAGAAGATAGAGTGCAAGACGACGGGGCCGTGGGCGATGACACGAGCAAGCTGTTAACACGTCATGTACGACAGCTGGCGTTCGCTGCCATGCTAGCGAGCACGTAGCATATCATAGCAAGCCGTCATCCCGACACTGTCGCAACCCTCTAGACTCAGACACTCACGAAGCTCCACCAACCGCTCCATCTCCGCGAGCGCGCCGGCCTCGGCGCCCTCGAAGCCGCGCCGGAGCAGCGTCGCGCCGACGATGCGGTGGAGATACCCCGGCGCCGACGGCGGTGGGAGGTACGTGTGCGGCTCGTCCCGAGAGCGAGACATTGTTGATGCCGCAGTAGAGGGTCGACACGTGGGGTTGTGGATGGGATAAGGATGAAGGAGAGGATGAGGTTATTGTGTTCTGTTTCTTGTTTCGAGGTGTGAAGTGAACGCAAGTGTCAACAATTCCCTGCCCTGGACGAGACCACGCGAAATGACCAGCTGGCGTGATAAGCAACCATCAACAACAGCAATTCATTTGACACGTCATTGTGTCCCACATGAGGCATGGTGGAGTGTCATGGAAATGGAACTTGGCTGCATGCGTTTCGTCATAGCGAATCACCGATTCAACTCTCTCCACATCACCTACACTCACTCGATACGCTCGCCATGGCCGAAGCACCCATGACCGACGCCCAGAAACGCGCTGCGGCGCGCAAAGCCAAGATCCTCGCCCGCGGCAACACGGGCTTGCAGCGGCTCGCGCAGACTGCGCGCGGCGACGAGGCCGACAAGCTGTACGGCGAGGATTCTGCGCCGACCTCGCGGCCCGAGACCCCCGTGACGGCTACTTCCACCACTTCAGCCTCCGCTGCTTCCGCCACTTCCACCTCGACAGCTACTACAGCGCGGTCGGCGCCGGGATGGGCGCCCCCCGCCGCCTCTCGCACGCCGCAGCCCGGACCTGGACCCAGTCCGTTCGGCGGAGCACCCTTCGGCGGAGCACCCTTCGGCGCGCCGGGCGGCGCCCCCGCGCCAGAGGAAATGCAGGCGCAGATCGACGCGATGATGCGCATGTTCGGTGGCGGCGCGCCGGGAGAGGGAGCGCCCGATATGTCCAACCTCTTCGCGTCGCTCATGGGCGGCATGCCCCCCGGCGGCGCAGGACCGGGCGGCCCGGGCCTGCTCGGCGACGGCGCGACACCAGACTTTTCGGATCCCGCGAACAATCCGTTTGCGAACATGCCCGGCATGGGCGGTATGGGCGGCATGGGCGGAATGCCCGGTATGGAGGGGATGGCCGGCATGCCCTTCCCCGCGTTCCCCGGCATGGCGCCCGCCACGCCGCCGTCCAAGGCCGCGCGCTACTTTCCCCTCATCCACGCGATCGCCGTCATCGCCCTCGTCGTCTTTGTGGCAGCGTGGTGGGAGCCGACCCTCTTCCTCGTCCGCTGGGGCGGCAAGCTCGGTCTGCACCGGTGGGCTGCGCGCTGGTCGAGCCTCGCGGGCCGCGCGGGGCCGTACACCGTCAAGGCCGTTGAACCCATGGTGAGTTCACCAACTTCCGGACGATCTAACTCTCAGCCCATCTTCTACGCATTCACGACCCTCGAGGCGCTCCTGTTCGCGACACGCGTGACGCTCGTCCAGACGCCGCCCAACCTCCACCCGCTGCTCGCCAACGTGCTGCCCATGCTCCCGCCCAACTTCTCGCGCCTCATCACGACCGGCTCAAAGTATCTCGGCGTCGCGAGCCAGGTGTACGCCGACGGATGCCTGTTCATCTTTGGCCTGGGGTGTGCCATCGTCTTTGCAGAGTATATCGCGCAGTAGAGTAGTCGGGCTATCATGCATCCATGTATTATCTTTGCGCGCGGATTCTGATTTCTATGGGTGAATGCATCTGGTATCTGTGTCGCCTCTACTCGTCCCTGATCCTAATCTCGTCGACATCCAGCATCTGCAGGCTCGGTGTCATCCACGATACAACGCAGAGCGGCACGATGACGGCGAAGAACGCGGGCCACGCGACATTGCCGAACAGCTCCCACTCGCCCTTGAGCTCGCGGATGACGGGGAAGCCGTAGATGAGCGTCGTGAAGAGTATCACGGTGCCGAGCGGGATGCGGAGGCGGTAGTTGGCGACTGGAATCGTCGCTGTGAAGATGGGGTTGAGCGCGAGCAGCGACATGGCGGCCAGCAGGATGGCCTGGGGAAAGTTGACCATGGCGAGGGTGGGGATGAGGGCGCCGTACGCGAGGTGCGCGAGGGCGAGGAGCGACTTGCGCGCAAGGCCCTCGGGGCGCGGCAGGAAGGGTGCAGCGACGATAATCCACGGCGACTGGAGCAGCCATCCGACCAGTCCGACCGCGACGGCAGGAAGCGTCCACACGGCGCCAGCGAGGGGATCGGGGCAGTCGAAACCCGCGAGCGTAATGCTGGCTCCGAGGATGATGGCTGCAGGGAGGTAGTGTGCGACGGGCATGAAGCGATCGGGCGCCGGGAGGAGGTAGAAGAAGAAGCTTGCGTGCAGTCGCTCCAGCATGTTGTTGTACGTCCGGAGCACACCCTCAACGGCGCGGCCGAAGGTGTAGTAGCCGTGCGGCCCCTCGGCGGGGACGGCGTACAGCGTCACAGCGTCGATGCGGTGCTTAGCGAGCAGGCCGTGCGCTGCCGATGGTCTTCCGAGGGCCGCGTACTGGAAGTGTGCCCACAGTGTCTTGGCGCCGTTCGCGTACGTCTCGGCGGGGTTGTGGTCGAAGGCGTGCATGCTGTCGTCAAAGCCCGAGCCCCAGTCGCCGTTTCTCGCAACGGAGACGATCACGTCGAGGTTTGGCAGGCGGCCGTTGACGCCCTCTGCCGGGTTAGCTAAGACGCATCACTTTAGCTCACCATAGAAGACACCCAGGTGACCAAACGAGTGGTGCGGATAGTCGATATTCAAGCCTGTCCAGATATTCGCGCGCGGGTTGTACGCGGTCATAAAGTCCTCGAGGCCGAACAGGTATCCGTCTCCGACGACGAGGAAGATGTCGAACGCCCAGTGGTTCTGCGCCCTAAAGAAATCCGCGAGCGAGAGCAGCAGCGTCACGCCGCGCACGTTCGGGGTGCCGTCGCGGGAGAGCCAGTTGGCCGACAACAAGATCGCTTCGGTACCCTCGGAGCGCGGCGGGGTGACGCGCGCAAACACCGCCGACGTCGTGTTGCCCGTCTCGTGTCCGGCCGCCGCGAGCGAGTGTCGCAGGAACGCCGAGCGCTCAGTCCACGTCGCGTTCGAGTCCCGGATCGCCTCGGCGTCCGCGAGGTAGGCGTCGGCGCGCGACACGTCCGACCAGTCGTAGTAGCTCTTCACGCCGCCTGGCTGCAGGGCATTCTCGTCCACCCATGTTCGCTTCCACAGCATGGGGAACGGGAGGAGGAAGACCCACACGATGCCGACGAACACGAGCACCGCTCTAAGCGTCAGCTGGGAGGCAGCGGGAGACGTACCGGACTTTACTCAAGTTGTTCCACACCGCATTGATGATCCGCCGTTGCCGGGCCGCCTTGGCCGTCAGCTTGCGCTGCTCCGCCGTCAGCGACGGGTCGCCCGATACTGGTGCTTCTCGTCGCAGGAGCCTTCGGAGCATCGTGTGTGTTGTGGACTATGCAGGCTGCCATGCATCCCATCTCTCATCCACCTCGTCATCACAACAGCCAACGTCAAGCTCGCTGACAAGCATATGCTCCCGTTCATCTCCATTCCAGAGCCACGCGACGCCACGCGATTTTTCCTGAAACACGAATCCAGTCGCGTCTGACTTTCAGATCTGCGGACGCGTCTCGCTTTTGCTTTCTTTCAATCGTCTTGCCACCCAACCAACAACAATGACAACAGCGGAATACATCGCCGTGCTGCCCGAAGGTGTCGATGGAGAACACCGGTATCTTCGCCTGCCGCATCCCCGGACTGGTAAGCTAGCTCCTCTAGTCGAGAGCTGACTTCAGGCGCGCCCCAGCTCTACCTCCCCTTCGCGGGCGGCGTGTGCGAGGTCAACAAGGTCGCGGGCGCCAAGGGCCGGACGTGGTTTATCGGTGACGAGAAGATTGCTGGTGAGCTATTTCATGCGGGCGTCAGCTCACACTGCAGAGGGCTCGATGCTCGTGCACTCACCAGTCGACCCGTTCTTCCTTGCTATCCCGATCGCGCTGTCTCTTGTCCCCGTGAGTCCTCCCATGGCTCTCAGAAGGCCCCTTCCCCGCAGCTGTGCTCTTGGACGCATAAAGCTGTGGAGAGCAATCTGTGACAGCTTTATAGAAGGAATATGGAGACACAGATAGCCCAGCCAAACTCGTGCTGCATCTGTTTCCCTTCGCTGACATCTACAGACCGACAACCGCCCAGCACAATTCCAGCCCTTCGCCGACCTCCTCTCCACGGCAGCCAGCTCTGCAGCATTTGCTCTCAAGCCTGCCTTCTCGCCGACGGCCGATGTCGAGCTGTTCAATGCTGACATGGGACGGCTGGTGGAGATGAAACCCTTCCGGGCAGCGTTCAAGGCGTGCTGCGATAAGAAGCGTAGGTATCTCCCACTGGTTTAGACCCGCGTAATCTAACCCACAGTCGTCGGTACAGCCCTTCCGTCACCACCGCCCGAGGGAGAGGCTGAGGAGAAGCGGACAGCGTACTTCCGCCCCTCGCGTGAGGCGATCCTGCACGTCCTGAAAGCCAAGGTGGCCAATCTATCCAAGGTCGAGAACTTTCACAAGTTTGACCACCTCGTGCGCTCGCTCGGTCGTGATGGGCTGCTGGAGCTGAGCGTAGATGAGAAGCTCGTACAAGGTGGGTTTCCCCGAACTCCTCGTTCTAACCCTCAGCGGCACGGATACGAGCCTCAATCGAGCAAATTGCAAACTTCCTCCCGACGGACATGACAACACGGCTGAACCAGTGCTACGAGTAAGCTTCCCAGAGGGCTCAAGCTGACAACAGCACACTCGCACTAGACGCATACCTCGCCGACCGCGCCGCCGCCGCCCGCGCGGCGGCCGCACCCATCGTGCAGAAGAAGGGCAAGGGCGCGGCGGAGAAGCGCAAAGCGCCCCCCGCTAGCCGAGGTGTCGAGCAGCTTAAAAAGGTCAGGACGGAGGGGATGGCGAAACTCACGAGCTTCTTCAAGCCCAAGGAAAAGTAGTTGTGCTAGTGCTGGGAGGGCGTCTTGGATTATGTAGTCTTAATGTACGAAGGATGATCGCACTGATCTGCGAAGTGGCCAGAGGTTGGCGTCGCTGGAGACCGCTGCAATCGAGAGCCTACGGGTGAACGTGAGGTGTGATCTGAGGGTAGAATACAATAACGCTGTCCTATGTGCAGTGGCACTCGTCAACCTCTGCCTTGTTCCCGTCCTTCAACTCTACGCCGAAAACCCAAGCCATCCACAGACCGTGAGAGATAGTATTCATCCGTTGTACATTACTATAGGTGCAAATGCCAATGCGAGGTGGAAGGAATGTACAGGCAAAACGTCGTGATGTGATGTGGGTGGTGAGTCGTGAGCAATGAAAGGAGGGTGGTGTGTGAATGGCAATGAGAGAACAATGTTACAGACGGGGAGAGGCATCGCGCTGGATACCGAGCAGGCTAGCACCGAGCCGTGCCCCGAGCGACCCGAGCCGCGATCCGGACCCGCGGTGCTGCGGCTCAGGGCTGGGTGGGGGGAAGGCACACGGCCGCCCGGTCCACTCTCGAGCCTGGACGCGCGATGTCGAGGCGCGAGATGTTGAGGTGGTGTTGGTGGCAGACGCGGTGGCGACGAGAGAGCTCTGGGAGCTGCGGGGGTGCACATCCTGTGCGGAGAAGACGACGCTCTCGCGGATCGATAGCGAGGCGAGGTGTTCGTCGTCCTCCGAGTCGGACGCGTCGTGGCCCATTAACGAGTGGGAGGTGGATAGTGGCGGCGTGAGGAGCTCCCCGGAGGTCGTGCTCGCTGTGGGCGGCTGTACTTGGATCTGGTGGGCGAAGCGCGGAACTTGCGGAGAGCTGGGACGCTCGGCTAAGACCTGCATACGCATAGGTCGGACGATGGCTCGCAGAGTGGCGACCTCCTCCTGGATTCGAAGACTCTCAGTCATGGTGCGCCTGAGAACAGTCAGTATGGCGATCAGTCATGTTGTATAGGACTCACACTTCGCTCCGGCGCTCTGCTGCGTCTAGACCCGCGGCAAGATGGATGATAGATGCGCGGAGAGCAGCACAAGGCTCGCTGCCGTACATTCGTGGGGGCGGAAGGCGTGTGAGGACCCAATCTGTGTAGGTCATGCGTGGAGGGGGCGAGAGAGAAATGCGGTTGAAGTGGGGAGGGGGAGCGGGTGGCGAGAGAGATGGGGGAGGTGGTAGAGACGTCGACGAAGACGACGTTGATGACGATGACGATGTTACTGTTGTCGTGGTGACGGATATGCCGTCGCTCAGCACACCTGCTGTAGCACTTGGCGAGTGGCGGATAAACGTCGAGATCGCGGTCGGTGTCGAGTCTGGGTCTGTGATGTCGGCAGCGGGCCGTGATGGGATGGGAATAGCGGCAGGTAGAGGGGGAAGTGGTGGGAGTGGTGGTGGCGGTGAACGAGGAGAGGGGGGATCAGGATGTGCTGTCGGCCAGTCGATACCGTCGTTCTCTTCCCGCCACCAGCCACGAGGAATAGCCATCCCTCTTCGCATGTTCCAGAGCTGAGATCGGAGTTCTTCGTTCTCCGCGACCAGTTCCTCCTGCCGCTTTTCAAGCGACCTGAACCGCGCGTCGTTGGCGGCGAAGAACCCGCCTAGCGACTCAAACACACATGCGCTCAGGTGCTTCTCCAGGTCGCACCGAGGGACAATGGCGGTACAGCCGCGGGCTGTATGTGTACAGGCCACAGGCGCAGATGGGCACGACCACCGGTGGCTCGCAGAGCTCGTCGTGACTGATCGTCAGTTGGGTTGCATCAAGGCAGAAGGCAACGCCCTCATGACAGAGCCTGCGCGGCCCGTCGGGTCGGGAACCTGATCCGCTACTCACATGGCTCATTGCAGAACTCGCACTTGTCCGTGCAGCATTCCTCTTCGGCGCAGCAACTGGTATGCTTTCCGTCCTGTTGATCAGGAATGAGCCGTGGGAGAGGGTGCTTACCTTTGCTTCCTTAAACGTGACTACCACCTGACAGCGGTTGCACTCCATCCTTCGGTGGAAGCACTCGTACGCGCGATGGTGGGGCATGCGATGTCGCGCCATCTGCAAGTCAGCACACGATCATCGCCACCGCGCCACTTGTACCCATTCGGTGGGTTGCGAAATGGTCGGGTCGGTGTCACTGGGCCATCCCAACGCCCCAGTACTTACCGAAATTCCACACTCGTCATCTCCACATGTGACGATTGCCTGAGCGCACGATCGCAAGTGTGCAAGCAGCAGGCCACGCTGCATGACTTTGCCGCACCCATGCGCTTCGCACTTGACCTTGAGCTCGTCGAGCATGAGCTGCACCAGCGGCTCCGTGTCCTGCAGGCTCGACGGCGTCAACGCGCTCCGGTCGATCGGACAGCTGGGGTTGTGTTTGAGCGCACGGGTGATGCAGTCGCGGCAGAAGGTGTGCTTGCAGCTCGCGGTCGTGACGGGGTCGACGAGGGCGGACTGGCAAATTGCGCATGTCTGCTGTCAGCGGGTGCACTGGTAGCTGCTTTTGTTCATCGTCGTTTCGCCGCCCGGCGGGGTGGGCAATACGCTGGCGGCGGGGTTGGACGGGGTTGTGTGGACAAAGGACAAGGACGCCGCGCGGTTCCGGTCCAAGCCAACCGGGTCAACGTACAAGGTTTGGATCCACCTCCTCGACATAATTGTACAAGACCTCGGACTCGCGAGTCATGATGGCGGCAGCGGTACGCGCTGGTGAGAGTAGTCGAGAGAGCGACAGAGATGAGATGAAAGTGAGATGTAAAGAGTTGAAAGGATGGAGAGTGAGAACCGATCTCAACTTGATCCCAACCGCGAGGCATGCAGTGCAGGTCGAGCATCCGTCCCCACCATACAAGTCCAGGGTTCCTACCACAATGGCTGCAGGCTTTCTGACGCCGCCGCCACCGATTCCTACGCCTCGTATCCGATTATACACGAGAGTCTATTGTAGTGCGAGTACAGAGGCATGTAGATGACATGTATTCTGAGCAGTGCTCACTTCCACTTTTGCAACCATGCATGCAATACTACTGAATCGTAGAGATTGTAGCATCTGATAAGAGCGGGTGCCAAAATAGACAGATCTCTTGTTGATAACCGGTCTAAGCCGATCAGTCGTTCTCCGTAATCAACAAAATATGACGTTGCAAGCACCTCGAGGACAAAAAGCATCCAAGTTGAAAGATCATGGACCTGTAGACGCTACCCTCATCAAGTGATCTAATGGACGAGCTGGTAGGGAGCCCTACGGAATGCACATACCCGGCAACAATAAGAAAGCATGCGGAGGCACGGGAAGAGTCGCAAGAGTATAAGTAGATGCATGCAGAGGCGGCATTCTCATAGTAGCTACATTATCCAAGCTCGTGGTTCGATCAAACGAGGAGGGCTTACGCGGAACCAACAACGTCCCAGTCAGTGATCTGTATGTCAGCTGGTGAGGGTGGAGTCAGCAGCTTACGTGGTACTCGTCAAGGCCGTCGAGCTGGATACTGTCAGCTTGGTCGAAATGATCTAAGCTCACCTCCTTCATGTCCTCGGCGGAGATCTCAAAGTTGAAGATGTCGGCGTTGGAGACGATGCGCTTCTGCGAGACCGACTTGGGGATGATGACAAAGCCCTGTGTGTGAGTACAATCACCTTCGACCAGTGACATACATGCTGGAGACCCCAACGAAGGAAGATCTGAGCGGGCTCCTTGCCATACTTCTCCGCCATCTTGAGAATCGTCTTGTCGTCGAACTTGGTCGCACGGGCGAGGGGAGCCCAGGCCTGGGGATCAGTGCCAGCCATGCTCCTCGACCTACCTCAAGAAGAATGTTGTGCTTCTCGCAGAGCTCGACAATGTCGGGGTGACGCATGAAGGGGTGGAGGTCGATCTGGTTGACGACGGGCAGCTCGGTGCCGGCGTCGACCATCTCCTGGATGTGCTTGGCGCCGTAGTTGGACACGCCGATGGACTTTGCGAGGCCAGCCTTCTTGGCGTCGACGAGCGCGCGCCACAGCTCCTTGCGCGACTCGGGGCCGCCGATGGGCGAGTGCAGGAGGTACAGGTCAAAGTACTCGAGGCCCGCGCGGCCAAGCGACGCCTTGAGATCCTTGAGCGCGTCGTCGTACGTCCGGTTGTGCATCAGCTTGGACGTGATGTAAATGTCCTCGCGCTTGGCGCCCGACGCAGCGCAGTAGTCGCGCAGCGCGCGCCCAACCTGGCCCTCGTTCTCGTACCTGCCCGTCAGCTGATGTATGATAGTGCGTGCTCTGCGCTCAGACCTACCACTCGGCAGTGTCCACGTGCTTGTAGCCCGCCTCGAGCGCGGCCTTGGTCGCCGAGTACGTGTCCTCGTCGCTCATCTCGTACACGCCGAGACCGAACTGGGGGATCTCGCGGCCGTCGAGCATCTGCCGGTCAGCAACGGTATCCGGCTGTGTCGTGACTCACCTTGACGGTGCCCTGGAGGGACGAAACGTGGACTGGGGTGGACATTTTGAATACGTTCTTTTGGTTGAGTTTACAAGATGAAGAGAGAATGATACATCAAAGATATACATGTTGGACGCTCCGACCATGCACCCCCCTGGCCGAAGTGGCCGAAGTGGGACTAGCCCATCTCCATCTCCGTCACGTCACTGGTTGCGCCGGAGTTGGACATGGCCGAGTCCCGATTGACCAACGAGGGCTAGCCAGGCCTGCCAGGTGCGGGGTTGGATCCTGAGCTCGTGATCGAGCGGAATCAAAAGCCAGCGTGGTTCGGAGAGAAGTCCCCCAGGAGTCAGGCATTTATTCTGCAGCCTCATGGAGCTCCCTCGATCGATGTGTAAGAATGATACATTGGTTTGTTAAAGCTACTGAAAACAGATATCGAGTCGTCAAGGGGTACCGGTTCAGAAAGCGTCCATGTCTTTGCCGGGCGGCGGCCGCGCTCAAGCCCGTCGGCACGAGGCTCCCGCTTAGGCGGCAGACTTGTCCCACACAGTGCGCCATGGCTCCTTGACGCCCCTGGACTCGAGGACCTCGACGTCGCCGCGGATCGACACGTCGGGCATGGGCGAGGGGAGGCGGCTGCGCTTCTGGGAGATGTTGACGGGCTTGGAGTTGGGGAAGCGGCGGTTGCACGTCCCGCCGTGCTGGAGCTTGTCGCCGAGGTGGTTGACGACGGTGATGTACTGCTGGAAAAAGTCGATCGAGTTGGGCTCGACGGACGGAATGCCGCCGGGCACAGTCACGTCGAAGAGGGCGATGACGACGAACTGGGAGTGGTTCTCGCCCTGGCTCGACTGCGCGTAGCCGTCCGGCACGGCCTTGTCGGCGTCGTACGCGGCGAGCCACGTCTGGGTGTCGGTGAACAGCCCGCCGTTGGCCTCGGGGTACGCGTGGGCATTCAGGTTGTGGCCCACCTCGTGCACCAGCTCGGTGCCGTGGCAGTCGCCCTGGATGACAATGTTGTCGCCGTACGTGTACGCCGAGCGGTTGCCCGGCTGCGCCATAATGTGCCCCACGTACTCGCGCATGCGGACGGGCAGGCGCGCAAAGTTCCAGATGAGGTAGTCGATGCTCAGCGGCGAGTCCTTGTGGATACAAAAGTTCCACGGCGTGTCGCAGTCGGCCGTCTTGACGTCGTAGCACGTAAAGTCGTGCAGGCTGAACTTGTTCTTGGTCGCCTCTTTGACGATCCACTCGGGCATCCAGTCCTTGGACCAGGTGCTGTACGAGTAGGCCGCGCGTTGGAGCGAACCCGGCTCGTCGCGGTAGTTCTGCACGTCGTGGTTGCCGGGACCGAAAAGAGGGTCGTTGAGGGCATCGAGGCCGCCGTCAGGAGTGATGGGCGGGCTGATGACCGGTTTGGAAAGCCTGTCCTCGGCCGCCACCATGAGAGGCGACGCGAGAAGAGCAAGAGTGGGCAGGAGGTAGCGCATTGCGTGTGGAGGGCTAGATTGAGGTAGTGACTGTTGATAGATGGGGAACGGACGCCCCTCAACCTCATCCTTATATGATGTCTTATGTGTCTTTGCGCAGACCCGCCTGCACCTTCAGACCTCTGGCCTCTGGAGCCAGAGCCGCCGCTCCCTGTACTGCCGCACCCTGTGCAAACGCGCCCGACCGTCCAAGCGCAATCCTTACAAGGAGTACCAAGGAGTACGAGTCAGAAGTAGCTGCATCTCGCTGCATGTGGTGCCACTTACCATATCTTTGGGTCCTGGTTGGTCCTGGCCCAGGTATGCACGTACGTATCCGATCTCGTGCCACACGAAAACAAACATCACATTGAGTGGTGATGGAGAGCTGAAACACGGCACGAAGTGCCGTTTCACCCTGGTGAGAGAACACTGGGATGCTGGGTTAAATTGCACTCTGCAGTGGACATTCGCACAGCTTTGAATAGTCAACATTCGCACATGAGCTCGTCGAGTGCATTCCAGCACTGTCTCTGCAGACGATCGTAGACTCCCCTCGGGTCAGGCGTCCACGGGTGCCTCTGTGCCAACCCAGGTCGTTCCAGCGGCATCACTGTCTCACCCACGGTGACCTTCCAGTGGAGGCACTGGCCAGATCTCAGGAACACTGGGTGCCATTGAGGAGTTCCTTTGTGAGGCAATCATAGCAGCCTGTCTGGTGCTTCGTTGCGGTGTGCGTGTGGTGTGCGCCCCGGCACTGGATGGTGAAGACCACATGCAGTACCTAGGGAATGTCTTTTCATGGCTTCGACGCGATGCGAGTCTGACTTCCCTGGAGTCGTCAGTGATGTGCTGGCATGTGGTGGTGGCGGGCAGGACCCAGATCTTTCACAGATCACACCAGCTGGTGTTTTATTGCCACTTCATATAGGCTGCCACCCCTGTTCGTGAGATCCCACTCTGGCAGGGGATAGGGTGCATGTAGGAACCAGGAGCAGCCGACGGGGGTTCTTACTGGTGACTGGCACTTGTAACAGAACGAGAAAGGAAACTGGGGTCAGCGATGCCGAGAACGCGTGCCGAACCAGCAGTAAAGTAGGGATCTTCGATGGCTCAAAGAGGAACGCCGGATCGCGCAGACAGTGAACCGAGTCTGTGGTGGCCCCGTTTCGGCCTGATCTTGAAGCCGATGGGCCGCACCACGGAAGATGTCTGTGAGGTAGGCACTGATCTCAGATCATCTTATCAGTACCTGGTACGGGGAGACGACCTCTGCTGAGCGTCGTAGAGTTCCCAAGTTCCTGGAGAGATTCACGGAGCTCAGCTGTTCTCGCGAGCGGTCCTACGCTTGAGGGTCCCGGAGCCAAGAGAACCTCTTGCTCTTCTCGCACTAGGGGTAATCAATGCTCCGATTGACTCAGCATGATCATTACGGCTGCCGGAAAGGCTTCTACTGCCGTGGAGGCCCTTACCACACTGCGCCTGGGTCGTGCTCCCCATTGAAGAGGCTACATCAGCTGGGATTACTATCTACATTATATGCATTGTTGAACCTCAAGCTAGTGTCACAGATAAAGTGTTATAGTTACAACTGGGTCTGGTCTGGTCCGAGTGCTTCTACGCCATTGTATCGCCTCGTTGGCCGCGTGCTTCCATGATCGTATCGGCTCGTCATGCTGGCCCTCCTCACAGTCGCTGGGCTTTGCCTGATAGAAGGGCCCACCGAGTCTGCTCACTCATCGTAGTCCTCTTCTTCATTCTCATCACCGTCGTCGTCCTCTTCCGACTCGTCGCTTCCTGCAAACTCCTCCTCGACAAGCTTGCGCCTGCAATCAGCTTCTATCCATGTGGCCAGACTCACCGCTTCATGTTGGGCTGCAGGCGGTTAAGGGCTGCAGGAATAGGGACCTTCTTGTTCTCGGCCACGGGACCTGATGAGTGAGCTAACCTCCTAGAGTCAGAGTTCAGTGACTGTATACATACCATCACGCTTGGGACCCGTCGCGGTCTGGCGGGAAATGGCGCCGCGAAGGCTGAGGAGCTTGGCCTGAAGTGCGGTGATCTCGGCCTGAGAGGTGAGCAACGCGTCGGATCCAGTACCTCACGTCCTTCTCCTCAAGCTGAGTGTTGAGAGAGCGAACTTCGCCTACAGGTCAGTGGAGGGACACAAGTCGACCTCAGGAATACCCACTAGAGTCTGTCTTGGGCTGCGAGAGAAGCTGTGCTGTCAGCGATTGTGTGAAATGGCAATCCAGGTGACAATCCATTCATGCCAATCCATTGGGCTCACCGCAAAGGACCCCTCGATCAAGTCCGGAAGATGCAAAGCCGCGTCACCCGCTTCAACGTAGACGACAACGGAGGGCTTGGGGACGTGGATAAACACCTGAGGGTCAGCCGGATATCCTACCTCCAGCCACTATCAACACACCTTGAACCCTCGGTTCGGGCGGGGCTCGACATGCATCATGCCCCCGTTGATGGCATCTGCAATCTCCTTTCCGCGCGTGTCCTGGATAGTTAGCTTGGACCTCAAATATGAATGGTAGGAGTGACTGTAGTTGGAGTTCTCCCTCCACCTCCCTCGCATACTTCCGAAGCTCTTATCGCACGTATCGCCGACCTCCATCGAGCGCCACGGTTGTTTACTCACATCTCCCTCGCCAGCCCACACGGAACTCTTTCCCTCGGAGTTTGACTGAGACCAGAGCGCCACCTCCCACCGCTCGTCCCTGTATGTCGAGCAGAGGAGATAACGGGTTTTCCGGCCGTCGCGTTCGTCCCAGATTTGCTGCTGCAGGTTGTGCAGGGGGTGTTGGGTCTGCATCTGGGCAAATGATTGTGGGAAGTAGCAGAGATGGAGAGACGTCGAGGTGAAGGATGATGGAGATGACCAAGTGAGAGTTGACGATGACCAGCTTTGTTGTTGTTGTCTCACTCTCAACATTTCGGCCCGTGGCCGTTTTGTTTTGACATCATTGACTGAGGTTGACTAGATACCGGAATGTGGAGACTCCGCAATATCCCACGTGGCTGATGCAACACAGCCAAGCGCCCACTTTCACTTTTGGCTGATAACCCGGATTTGCATGGCCGCGGGAATCGAGGTCCGACAGCTCCAGAGTGGAGGACAAGTCCCGGTCCGTTTGTTGATACGGGCTAACATGACGTAGAACCCTGAAAAATGCGGGGTACTGGCGGGGAGCTGGGATCATCCTGGGTGGCAACAACAAAGATAGTGTGGGGTCTGGGGTACAAAGACCAAGAGCTCCATGCCCATATGGACAATGTGGTCATCTGGTGACACGAGCGCGTTTCCGGGATTGTAATCTGTTTCTGGCCTTGGAATTGTGGGTTGGAATGTTGCCCGTGTACGTACAGGAGTACAGCAAGATGCATCATGACCCTCTGACCCCCCTCTGATCCCTCTTCGGGATGCTGACCGCCGAACAAAGATGGAGCAACGAGGAGGGGTGGGGGTGGGGCTGCACGTTGCCGTAGAGCTAAAGCGGATGTCAAACGCGTCTCGACTTTTCTCTTTCTCTTCATCACTCATCAGCTCCACCTATACTCATCATCTACAATGGTGAACCTATCGCAGCTGCGACCATCTCCACAGCTCCTCCGCGGGTCGTCCATGACGGCCTCGCTCGGACGCCGCTCCATCTCGTCCTCGTCGAGCAGCCTCGCTACGCTGGGCATGCGTCGCGAGGACCCCCGCCGTGTCTGGGAGCGTCGAGCCCCGCTGACACCCGAGGCGGTGGCGGAGCTCGCTTCTAAGAACCACGAGATCGAGGTGGAGAGCTGCGCTCGCCGCTGCTTCCCCGACGCCGCCTATGAAAAGGTTCGTCTCACCTCGTTACTGTATCTGATTCCAGGCCGGTGCCCGCATCGTCTCCAAGCTCTCGCCCAAAGTCGACGTTGTCCTCGGCATCAAGGAGCCCCAGGTCGAGGTCGTGCATGACCTGCTCGCCGAAGCCAAGGGAAAGAAGCGCACGTGGATGATGTTCAGTCACACCCACAAGGGACAGGTGAGTACCGCCGGGCGGGACATGAGGACCATGGGAGGCCGGGATGGTTCGTTTCGAGCCATTGTTGTTGTCCCGATCTCATCGGCTATGTTGTTCACGTGAGAGACGGAGCTGACCGATCTAAGCCGTACAACACCGCTCTGTTGTCGTCTTTCCTGCCGCCGACGACCGGACAGACCCTCATCGACCACGAGCTTCTCACTGCTCCCACAAAGGACGGCAGCCTGAAGCGCGTCGCCGCCTTTGGCTGGTACGCAGGAGCTGTCGGCGCCGGCGAGGCCCTCTATCTCACAGGTTTGGGCCTCCTCGAGCGTGGTGTCGCCCACCCTCTTCTCGTGAGTTTTGTATGCTATGAGCTCAAACTTACCTCAGCACCTTCCCCGCCCTTACTCGTTCAACGACCTTGACGAGTACAAGGCTGCTCTCAAGGAGTGCGGTGAAGCTTGTGCCAAGGCCCCTGAGACGAGCCAGGGACCCGTTGTTATCGGTCTTACTGGGTGAGTTGGATTGTCAGGCGGCGTAGCTAATCTGCAGCGCTGGCAATGTTTCGACTGGTTCGAGGGACATGCTCGATGCGCTCGGAGCGATCTGGGTGGACTGGCAGGACCTTCCGACTCTCAAGGGCAACTCGAAGGTGAGCTGAGTGTTAGACGGCAGCTGACGTCAGGTATACGCTTGTGCTCTCCCGCCCAAGGCCTACTTTGAGCGTAAGAGCGGCGGCGGCTACGACCGTAGCGAGTACTATGCTTCTCCAGAGCTGTACCACAGCACCTTCTCGGAGAAGATTGCTCCCTACCTTACCACGCTCATCCACGGCGCTGGCTGGTCGGCCGGATACCCCCGCATAATGACGAACGCCGAGACCGACAGCCTGATCACCAAGCAGGGAGGGGAGGGACAGCAGAAGTTCCTCGCCTTGCAGGACGTCACTTGTGACCTTGAGGTGAGCTAAGAAAAGCCGGAAGGTCAGCTGACAGCCAGGGCGCCATCGAGTTCATGAACAAGGCGACGAGCATCGACGAGCCGTGCTTCACCGGCCCGGGCGGTATCCTTGTTGGATCTACTGATATTCTCCCTACTGAGCTGCGTGAGTTAGCTGCGCCTGCCGATATGCCCTTAGCTGACATTTTCAGCCGTGGACGCGTCGAGCCACTTCTCCAGCTCGCTTCTGCCCTACGTCGCCCGTGCGCTCGAGGACGCGGATGGACACCCTCTGAAGAACGACGAGATCGACGCCACCCTCAAGCGCGCCCGTATCGTCCAGGACGGCAAGCTGATGGCCCAGCACGACTGGCTGGAGAAGAAGGTGTCTAGCTGGCGTGGAGAGCACAAGCTCTCGGCCAGCGGTGTGCCCGTGCCCAAGAAGATCCTGCTTCTGGGCAGCGGTCTCGTCGCTGGTCCGGCGGTGGATGTCTTCCTCAAGCGCTCTGACGTCCGTCTCGTTATTGCGAGCAACAACGCCACCGAGGCGCAGACTCTGGCCGGTGGCCGCCAGAATGTCTCCACCATGACACTTGACGTCTCCGACAACAATGCACTTGGTGCTGCCGTTGAGGCTGCCGATGTTGTCGTTTCCCTCCTCCCCGCACCCATGCACCCCGCGGTTGCTAAGCACTGCATCAAGCACGGCCGCCACCTGGTGACCGCCTCCTACGTCTCTCCTGAGATGAAGGCTCTGGACGCAGAGTACGTTATGTCCTTCATCTTTGAAACGTTAACTAACCCGCAGGGCGAAAGCAAGCGACGTGATCCTCCTCGGCGAGTGTGGCCTCGACCCCGGAATCGACTCGATGGCGGCTATGCGCATTATGGAGCGCGTCCAGAAGGAGGGCAAGCGTGTTACCTCGTTCGTGTCGTGGTGTGGTGGTCTACCCGAGCCGAGCGCGAGCAACGTGCCGCTCGCGTACAAGTTCTCGTGGAGCCCCAAGGCGGTCCTCACTGCCGCTCTCAACGACGCGCACTACAAGCTCGACGGCAAGACACAGACTGTGGCGGGCAAGGACCTGCTTGCGCAGCACTTCCCGTCAACACCACTCTGGAAGGGTCTTGCCCTCGAGGGTCTTGCGAACCGCGACTCCATGCCGTACGCGGAGAAGTATGGCCTCGGACCGGTAGAGGGCCTGAAGGACCTCTTCCGTGGTACGCTCCGGTACCAGGGCTTCTCTTCGCTCCTTGACTCTTTCCGCCGCCTCGGACTGCTGTCCACCACCCCGCTCTCGGCTCCCGTCAAGACGTGGCCCGAGTTCCTCGCCGCGTCCATGTCGCAGACCATCGGAGAGCCCATCAAGGTAGACGATGCCAGCTCGGCGGTCATGGAGGTGCTGGACCCGAAGAACAAGGACTCTCTCCAGGCCCTTGAGTGGTGAGTATCTGATACGTGTGCTCCCTTGCTGACATTCAGGTTCAACCTCCTGCCGTCAGCCAACGCTTCCCCCGCCCCTCCAGTCCCGGCCCAGACTACCCCGATTGACCTGTTCGCCTCCCTGCTCTCGCACAAGCTTGCCTATGCCCCAGGAGAGCACGACTCGGTCCTGCTGCACCATGCCTTCAAGCTCGTGCCAAAGGATGCACCCGAGGGCGCCCCCGAGCAGACCGTCACCGCCTCCCTGCTGTGCAACGGCGACGAGAAGGCGTCCGCCATGTCCGTCACTGTCGGCTGCACATTGGCCTTTGCTGCGCTCCGCGTCGCCGACGGCCAGGTCGCTGGCCGCGGCGTGCACGGCCCGTACGAGAAGGACGTCTGGGAGGGCGTGCTCGAGGAGCTCGCCGCTATTGGTGTTGAGGTCAAGGAGACCTGGTCGTAGAGACATACAGACAAGGAAGTGAAGAGAGCATTACATTAATCAGCCATGCACATTGTATCAGACACGGTGGGGTGCAGTGACAAGTCTGGGAGTGGATCTTCAAAGCACCACTGAGTCCACAGTCTCACCATGATACTCACCAAGCAGCACATACCCGACCTAGACTGCCCAAATATCAAGAGACCCCTTGGAGAAGTTGAAAAACTGGAAGAGGATTAGAGATCCCGGACGCTAGCTGCTTCACGCCCGTTCGATTCTCGATCCTGCCTCCTTGTCGGCCAGTCTCGGAGAGTTGGGCGAAATGGGATTGCAACCTAAGTAGCCACCAACAACTCTTTTTGCGAGTGTTGGATGGTGTTGGCGAGGTCGCTGATCGTGATGGGCGCAGGGATCGGCGGTGTGTGTATGCGTGTGGGGTCGGCGAATGGCAGACGGAGAAGTGGGAGGGATTTTTGTGGGGTGTTCTTTTTGTTCCTTTCCCTTACTTTGACCTGTCCCCTCTTCACTTTTTGTCACTCTGCGTCTCCCTGCTCTCCTCGCTCTCGCCATTGGTCTAGCATCTCGGCGCGAACCTGCAGGACCAATGCATAACAGTATTCGTGCCGGACGGACGCGCCGGTGTGTCCATCGTCGGCAACTCGGTGGGCAGCCATGACGTCAAATCGGGATATTATCGATAACCTGAAATCTCTACTCGATCTTCCGATGCGGATGGCGTTCCCCGTTCCGATATCTGTCTTGGCATACCAGGCCACAGTTGCAACTGCTCTCTACCCCTCACTCACATCATGGCCGAATACGACATTGCGATTATCGGCGCGGGCATCGTCGGGTCCACGCTCGCCTCCTTCCTCGCGCCGCACGCAAAGCTCGTCCTGGTGGACCGGGACGTGCGCGGCCTTCCCGGCTCGACAGGCCATGCGCCGGGTTTCGTGGGACAGCTGAACGCGCTGGCGCCGCTGACCGAGCTCGCACAGCGCACAGTGCAGCACTACCAGTCCATCGAGGGCGGGTTCGACACTGTCGGCGGGCTGGAGATCGCGCGGAATAGGAACGAGCTCATGAACCTCGCCCAGCGCGCTGCTCTGGCCGCGCAGCACGGCCTCGAGGCGTCCATCATCCCCGCTGAGCAGGCTGTCACTCTCGCGCCGGCGTTTATTGCTGAGGGATCGGCAGTGCGCGCGCTCCACTTTCCCAATGACGGCACGGCGAATGCACGCACGCTCGCACATGCTGGTCAAGACGCGGCCGCGGCGGCCGGGGCGAAACTCGTCGATGCTGACGTGACCTCCATCTCCCGGGCGGACGGCGTTAGCACCATCTCCACGAGCGTCGGAGACATCACAGCGACAAAAGTAGTAGTCTGCACCGGCGTGTGGGCGGGGCAGCTCCTCCCCTCCGTCTCCGCCGCCGCCGTCTCCGTCGCCCATCCGTACGCCTACTCCGCCCCCCGGCCCGCGCGCCAGGCGTCGCCATTCATCCGCTGGCCCGCGGCGCACGTGTACGCGCGCGACCACGGGGCGCGGGACGGTATCGGCTCCTACGCGCACGACCCCGTGCATGTCAGCGTCACCGCCATGGGGGCGCAGCGCACGGCGTACGGCGCGTGGGAAGCACCATTCTCCGGCGTGATGGAGAGCGCTATCGGGATGCTGCCCCCCACCACCGCCGAGGGCTTTACCCTCACGCCGACGACGGAGCCCACGGACGCGTCGTACGCTTTCAACGGCCTGTTCACCGTCACGCCCGACGGCATGCCGCTCGTCGGGCCGCTGGACGAGGGGCTGTACTGCGCCGTCGGGGTTTGGGTTACGCATGCCGGCGGGTCGGCGCGGGTGCTCGCGGACCTCATTCTGGAGGATATGGGCAAGGGCAAGGAGTGCGGGCACGGCCATGAGCACGGTCACGAACACGGTCACGACCACGGTCACGACCACAAGGCTGACGCGGCCATGGAGGCTGCACTCCGCAAGGCCATCGACCCCAGGCGCTTTGTCGGCAAGGACGGCAAGACGCTCGAAAAGGCCGCGCTCGCGTCGTACAACGACATCTACAACAAGGACAAGAACTAGAGCACGAGGATCAGTAGACAGTATGGAAATGATGATGCATGTCGACTCGCTATGTCTGCGGTAACGTTGCGTGCTCTACCTATAAACAGAGCTCTCCAACCACTTCTTCTACTTCTTCTTCTTCTTCTTCCCGCCCACAACGACGAGATCTCCGCCCTCACCGCCCTCCGCCCCGCCGCTCTCCTGGATCTTCATCCCCGCCTCAAGCGTGAACATGAGATCGCGCACCGTCTCCTCTAGCGTCTTGACTTCTTGCGTGCGCTCATCCCTGGCCGCACGCGCGGCCTCAAGATCGGCACGCATCTTGGCAATGCGCGCAGTGAGACCCTCGGTCATGGACCGCTCCGAGCCGAGCGAGGTCTGCAGCGAGCGCGTCACTTCCATGGCCTTCAGGGCGCGCGCCTCCGCCTTCTGCTTTGCGGCCTCTGCCTCGCGCCGCGCGTTCTCGGCGGCGGCTGCGGCTACCTCGGCGGCGCGCACGCGCGCATTGTCCGCCTCCAGCTGCGCGATCCGCGCAGTCTGCGAGGACGACTCGCTCTCGTAGTGCTGCCGCATCGCCTCCAGCTGCGAGGAGAGGAGGTACGAGTACTCGAGCGTGATGGCCTCGATGGTGGACATCTTCTCCATGTCGCCCGAGGATGGGCCGGCGTGGCCCGTGTTGTCGATGCGGTCGGGAGGCGTGGGTGAGCCGCGCGGGGTGTCGTCTAACGGGCGGTTGAGGGGCATGGTGCGCGTTGTAGTCGTCGCGACGAGGGATGACGCGCTCGGGAGCTCGACGAGCTTGCCATCCGTCCGCGTCTGGATCAGGCGGTGCACGTAGTTGTCCCCATTGTAGTCCCACACACGCTGCGTCTCGAGCTCCATCGCGAGCATGTGCCCGCTCTCCTTCCAGTGCCGCCGCGCGTGGCCTTTGCTGTATCGCCCACAGCCGACGACGCCGCACACGACGCAGATCCAGTTGTCCTCCGTGTTGTCGCACATGCCGCACCGCGTCAGGCGGGTAATCTCATCGCGCTGGTCGGCGGGCTTGGTACCCTGCGCACTCTGCAGGAGAAGGTGGCTCACACGGCACACCGGACAGCGCGAGTCGCCCCACTTGCGCAGGCAGTCGCAGTCGAACGTGTGCGCACAGGGAAGTGTAACGAGGCCGGTGATAGCAGAGTCGAGGCGCTCAAGGCAGACGGGGCAGGAGGGCAGCTCGCTCCGCTTAGTAGCGTCGACACCCTTCAGCAGCTCGGGCAGCTCCCGCATCCTGCTCGAGTAGACACTCGGCGGGAAGGCCGGAATCGGGACAGTGACATCGCCGCCCTTGCCGTCCTCGAGCTTGTGCAACACCAGGTGGTGGATCCTGATCGTGTGGCAAGTCTCGCGCGCGTCCAGCGTCGAGAACGCGCGGCCGGTGAAAATGACCATAAAGTCGTTCGCCTGCAGGGGGTCGCGGAACTTGAGCAGCACGATCGAGCGGTTCGGCGTCGTCGCCTCCCTGCGAGGTCAGCAAGTGCTCGAGCGACAAACCTCACCTGATCATCCGCACGCCCTCGAGACACGTCACCCAGCCGCCGAGAAACTCGAGGAGGTCGGCGGGTCGCATCCACGCCGGGACGGCCAGAATCGCAATCAAGCTCCCGTCCTCGCCCTCGGCGCGCTCGCCCGCCCATCCCTCCTCGTCCTTGGGCACGCGCGAGCTCTCGCCGTTCTGCCCCTCGAGACGCGCTACGAGGCCAGCGGGCGGCGCATGCTTGAACAGATGCACCACTCCGCGGCCGACTTGAGTCACTCCCGACGCGGAGGAGGTGTCTACCGTCACCGGGTTAGGTCCGGGAATGTGCGCCAGCAGCGCCTGCAGGCTGAGCGAGTCGGGCGTCTCGGGGCGCTTGGGCTCGCGCTCGCGCTTGCGCGGCTTCGTGGGCTTCGTGCGTGGCTTCGTCGCCATTGCTCCCGGAATAGTTCGTGTATGCTGTTCTTCTTGCTCGTCCTCGTCGTGCACACTCTCGTGCTCGCGCTCCTTCCGGTCCGTGCTCTTCTCGCGCGTAAAGTCGACCCAGTCGACGCTGATGTCGCCCAGACGCCAGTCGACCTGTTCTCCAGCTGGTTCCGAGTCGGGGTGGACGGCGATGATGATGCTGTAGACGTCGCTGATGTTTAGCGACATGTCGGCGCCATGATGTATGAGGAGGAAGAGAGGAGAACGACGAGGAAGATTGGAGAAAGGACCCAGAGGCGGATTGCATCATTGCGTTGGGTGGCGACGGAATCAAATTGCGCCAGCGTAGAGTGGAGGCGTTGCTGAGTGAGCGTGGCCAAGTTGTTATTGACGTTCGTGTCCGTCCTTTCTTGACTCAACAAGCATCATGCCGACCATCATTCCGATTCCGAGGTGAGTGAGCGCTATCCGCTCCGCTGTCCGCTACCCGCTCCGGGAGCTTCGGTGTGCAAAGTTATTTGTCACCGAACCCGCTCACAACAGACACGACTTCTACCAGACGCCGTCGCACATCACCGTCTCGGTGTACATCAAGGGGTACGGCGCGTCCCCGCTGCGCGAGGCAGTGAAGGTCTCCTACGGCGCTGCGAGCGTGGACGTCGTCCTGCCAGCACTGGACGGCGGGGACGAGCAGACATTCAGCCTCGCGCCGCTGGCGGGGCACATCATTCCGGGCGAGTGCGTCGAGCGCGTCCTCGGCACAAAAGTAAGCCGTGCACATACGCTTGTGCTGACGCCAGATCGAGCTCAAGCTCGCAAAGGACGAGCCGGCCACGTGGCCTGCAGTTCTGCGCACCGGCGACGCGGTGACGCTCACCCCTGCCCCTACCGCCCCTGCGCCCGCGGCGTCCTCGGCGTCTTCCTCGGCCCCAGCTCCGGCTCCCGTGCCCAAGCCGAAGAAGAAGAACTGGGACAAGGTCGTCGACGACCTCGACGAGGACGAGAACTCCAACGACCCGAATGCCGGCGGGGACGCCGCGCTCCAGAAGCTCTTTAGCAGCATCTACGCCAACGCCGACGAGGACACGAAGCGCGCCATGATCAAGAGCTTTACCGAGAGCGGGGGGACGACGCTGAGTACCGACTGGGGCAATGTTGGGCAGGGTGAGTCCTTGGCTTGGAAGTGGATGTGCGAAGTTTTCGTTGATATCCATCCGACGCCTAGCTGACGATACAGACACCGTGCCCGTCCGCCCGCCCGAGGGCATGTACGAGATGAAGATGTAGAGCGGAGATGCATGGCAACAGGAATCATTCTGACTGACTGGAACGTTTGGCGTACGCTGATCTAACAAACAAACAGGAGTGTGGGCTACTTGCTCAGTCCATCGCAGGAACTTCACTCGTCGTCAGCCCCAAGTGCCCACAGCCAACCACGCTAGAGCTCCACTCGTCACGACACGCCCTATCGCCGTCCGCGTCGCGCCGGGCAACCACCGATCGGCCGCGGGATCGCCGCCGGAGACACTAACGTCCGGTCGCGTGGCCAAATGGTACGGCGTATGACTACGATGAGTAATCATGAGATCGCGGGTTCGATCCCCGTCGTGGCCTGTCGAGTGCGAGCGTTGCGAGCGCGAGATGTTTCTTTTTCGTCTGCGTGAGGGGCGTGGATGGGGGGATGGAGGGCCCAAATGATGTTGAGAGGATGAGACGAGGCGTGGTTGATCAGCGACAACCTCAGGTCAGCGACAACCTCAGGCTCTGAGATGCTGACCCGCCCGATACTCCCCCCTCGTGCTGACTGTACCCTATATGCCAACGAACTCCCTCAACTGCGTGACCTCATTCCGTCCGTCGCTACTCTTCTGCGCCGCTACACTCTGAATATCACCACTTCATTGTCGCCGATCAACATCTGTGGCTAATTGTCCGAGTGGTTAAGGAGCTTCCTGCTATCAAGCACAGGAAGTGGGTTATTGAATCCCTGAATTTACATAGCACCCCCACTTTGAAGCCCTATTCGACGCGCGTGTGCGAAGCACAGGCGCGAAGAATAGCCCGCGTGCGTTCGAGTCGCATGTTAGTCGGAGCTCCCTCGAGTCGAGGGGGGTTGTCCGGAAGGTCAACGAGTCTTTTTGCTGGAAACTGGCACAAGGTGGTGTGGTGGGTGTGGATTTTGAAGCGCGAGGCGATGAGGGCGCTGAGCAATGAATGTCGACCGCGGGCTGAGAACCAAAATACTACCCGTCGTGCAGATGGCCTCCGAGCGCAGAATAGAGCTTGGAAGTGCAAAGGAATCCTCGAGTCGAGCAGAATACAAGGTCTGCGAGCGCTGCGAACTCCCTCGAGGCCGCCGATCGTCGCGATCGCCCTCCTCTCATGCCTCTTCGCTAGTATATCGGCCAGTATAACCGCCTCTCAAGCGAGAGTCCTCCAAGCTGCAAGGATCGCGGTAGAGCAGGGTTCACCTCCCTGGCCGAGAAGACGCGGCAAGCGATCGCTGGGTGTTGCTTTTTGGATGTTGGGGAGACGGGTGAGGAGGGGGGGAGGCGGGTCCCCGAGTCCGTCTGGGCTGAGTGGGTCTGGGAGACTGGTAGAGGGCATTGAACTGCGACGTGTGGATATGGTACAGACAAGGGTCTTCCTTGGAAGGTCCTTTGCGAAAAGATGTAGCCCGTCAGTGCCGTCATGGACGACGCGAAGAAGAAGACGAGCAGTTATTAACGCTTTTCTGCTTTTTTTGTAGGTCTTCAGTCGACAATGCAGGCAAGGTGACTGCTTGTGATACTATACCTGTCCTATCTTCTGTATACTCTCTCACCATCCGTCACTGCCGCCTCTGAACGGTGCAGAATGGGAACTGAAAACTGCCTCGAAAATCACCGCCAAAAACAATAAAGGAAGATTAAAATATCGAAAAAATCATCCCCAAATTGCCACAAAATAGAATGAATGTGGGCAGTAGTGGAGCTCCAATGGCTGGCTGCGGCGTCCATAAACGCAGCGCCACCCACAGGCGACAATACCTGGGCCCGCCATCGACTGGGAGGCTGGCGTGGCGCCTGAACAGTACGCACTCCAGTATATCTACGGAGACAAGGTTGGCGAGTCGTCAGTGGCGTTCGTCATCTCTGTACGCGGCGCAATCGGTACCGAAACAGCGCACAACACAACGACATCAAGTCAGCGGACACCTATTGTTCACCTATTGTTCAATCTCGGACACAAACGACTCCCATCTCGTCGTCAGCGTTTGCGATCAGGCGTACGCCGCGATCGGACGGCGGCATGTTGCGTATCTCTCCGCCGCGTTTCAGTGCCTCGCGTGAGCCCCACAAGACTGCCTGCTTGGCATGACGATGCTTATTGTTGGCGGGTTGTGTACTCCATTACGACTACGACTGGTCGGGACTGTTTCTGACTCTTGTGGCACCAGAGATCCCATTGTTTGTTGCGAGGCCGGGAACACATCACGGGCAGCGGGCGGAGGTGAGCTGTCCAGAGCTTGGATACTTGGGTGTCACATGCCACGTAACTGCCACCACCCCACACATCGATTGCATGCTGCAGACCGACCAGCGTTTCGTCGTCGACTTGACCACAACTCCAACCGAACTCCACGAGCGTAGATCAAGCAATAGTTGCTCACGATACGGCCAGACCTTGCCGGATCAACGAGCCGGAAATCCAAGCCGCAAAGTGATAGCTCGCAATGGCCGAGGCCACCCAGTCCGGCTAGCCTGGATCCAGCGGAGCCAGCGTTTTGCGCTACGACCCTCCCATCGAGCCACCCCGTGGCGACCAGTAACGCGGCGATTGCATGGACCATATGAGGCGTTTCAACAGTGGACCGGAACACACCAGACAAGCTAGAATACGCAATAGCATCTGGGCTTTGTAGTGGCTCGTAGTGCGCGTTAGTTGCAGGGCGGCAGGGCGGCAGGGCCGGAGCGCACGACGCCGGGGGCCGGGGGATTCCGAGGCCCAGGCGGCGAGCAGACGTTGGTCACCACGTACTGGTCACTGGAACAGCGGGCTGGGCCTGCCATCCTGCAGGGTTCGCTACGCGTTCATCATCAAGACACGATGTTGCTGGTCAGATGAGGAGACAGCTCCATGGATCTGGACACGGCCCTGGCCCAGATTCCGGGGTACGACCTCCACCCTTGTGTTCTCGACCGCACCCAGTCATGACCTGCGCTTGCATGCCGGTTTCATCGTCTGTTTATCGTGGTGAGCATTGACGTAGCGACTCGTACGGATTACGGTATCGAGGAACGCAGACGGGGCATGGCGCGCAGCTGACACCCGTTTCATGGGTGGCACATTCGCATCCGTGTTTCATCGTCTTGTGGATGTTTCGTCGTCGCAAACATCGCTCGCTGCCGTTGTTGCCATCGTTACCTTCCGTCTGTCGGCGTTGGCGGCTTTGGACTCGCCGTGGAGCGTATGTCGTGGAGAGCGTGTATGCTGCGGATGGGTTTGATGCTGCGCACTGTGCAGACCACGTTCGCAGTAGCCGCAGCAAGCGGTGCGGAGGTGCGGGCCAGGCTTCGATGGCGTCGAGGGAGGGAAGCGGGGCAGGCACCCCAAAACGCGGTTCGATGCTGGGTCAGATACGACGTCCTGGAGGCACCCGAGATGAAGCAGGTAAGTAGGTACATTGCAGGTGCGTGGTGTCATGACGTCGTGCGGGAGATGAAGATACAATCCGAGTATGCATTGCTCGTGCAGCTCGGCTCATTGCTCGTGCAGCTCGGCTCATTGTTCGTTGTTCATGCTCAATATCCGGCTCAATGTGCACGATCCAGAACCCAATGGCGGCCGGGTCCGCTGCTCCGCTCGCGATCGCGCCCATCCCGCTCCTCGGATCGGATGCCAGCAAGGTTGCAACCCAGAGCATATCCCGCATCCTTGAGTTATGACGGATTCATGTCCTGAGCTTCGTTGGCGGCTCCACGCAATCAAGATAAACCATGCGTGTATAACTCGCTCCACGGCTGATTCTCGGCTCTCGGCCCGCATCCAGCCCACTAGTGCACCTGACACCTGAGAGGATTCAATGGATGAAACTGAAAGTCAGGCGGCTGATAATCGAGGGTCGAGAATGCAGATTGTGGAGGGACGACCCCGATATCAGACGGGCTTGCCTGGCCTCGAGTTCAGAGGGAGCAGAGGGCCAGAGGGAAGAGAGAGCCACATGACGCCTCCATGATTCATGGCGTGCTCCAGACCAATACTACTACGTCGTTGGAGTGCGCTACTTGGTCACTTGCCCCCGGTTTCAGCCTAGAAGCGATAAGTGAAACCAGGGTCGCATCAGCAGACGCTGGAATGCAACAACCTCAACACGCGACCACGATCGCGGCCCCGCGGCTCTGCCGAACTCGCAGCTGGTGACCATTGGACGTGAGCTCGGCGGCTTCTAGCGACAAGGCCATGAGCGTGAGGGGACGATCAAACAGTGACGCCCTAGTGGCCTCCAGCAGTAAGGCTGCCGTCACAGTCAATTGAGATGCGACAGGTGTCCACGCATGCACTGTAGGCCCAGGCTTCTGGACCGGCGATGGGAACGGAGTGTACGGCATCACGAAGGGTGCGTCGAGAACGATGACGGTCTGCGATGTCGGATACCTCGTCCCCGATCTCGCCGACTGACAGAATGCTGCCGCAGCACACCGGCAACATGTGCAGGGGTGCGCTCACCCGTTTGCGAGTCTAAAGCGTACGGTCGCATCGAAGTTCTGAGTGACGCGGGAGAGCATGGTTCAAGACGAGACGGGCCCGCGAATCTTATGCAGCGTTGGGAGGTACCGAGCTGCATCAGACGGCTGCCGCTCAGCTGTACATAGACATGTACGCAGCAGTCTTCTCAGCCGCGGCTCACGGCTCAGCGACGTTCCAGAGTCGACTAGAGAATAGAGTTGGCGCCTCCCCATTGTCACGGAGCAGCGTCGGCGAAGCTTGTCCGCCTTGAATGCACATTTTCCTTCAGAGTTTCCCACAGAGTTTCCCAGCGTTTCCGAGCGTGACATGATGCTAGGAAACCTTCGACCTTTGATCTTTGGGCCGGGATGTTTTGGCGCGACTAGTCAATGTTGCCTTCGGGTGTTTGGGATGTTTCGTCCACTGACCTGGAGCCAAAACTGTGGGCGGACCTGGGAGCTGGTACGCCGCTACGGACCTTTCGCGTCCATGCCACGGCGACTGTTTCATGTCTGGCTTCTAGGCGAGTTGCTCCACAACGCTGACAGCAATGCTGGCAGGGGTACTGGGTACAGACAGTCTAGGTACAGAGCGGTCACTTCGATACGAGGTGGGCGCTGGTGTTGTCGAGGACGGACACTGCCTTGTTCCTGCTCCATGAGTTCCATGAGCTCCATGAGCTCCATGATCTTCCAAGCCTTCTGCAAACATGGAGGTCATATCCCGACGTCACTGCGTTCCTTGCGGCCTATGAAGAGCTCTAGCAGACCCACTTGCTAGATCGTACGGCTGGAAGGAGGGTTGCGAGGGTAGCGGTCTCTAGTCCTGGACGCATGCACCTGCTTGCGCAGTGCAGTGTCAGCGCGTCATCCCACCTGGAGGTTTCAGCTCCATTCATTTCTGGATCACAAGACGAGATCCGTGTAGGTACGACTCGATGCCAGGTCCTGATGACATGCAAATGACATGAGCTCGAGTGCTCAACTGGCCAGAGCGCATCGAGCGGCTCGACTCATTCCGCGATTACGACCATGCCATCAGAGTTCGCGCCGACAGCGGTATTATCAACGTCAGTCAGGTAAGTGTACTTTGTGGAACAGACTTCCTGGAACCGAACAATCAATGTAAACGTAAAAGCAGAAGCCAGAGAGCGTTAGATGGAAGCAGAGCCACAGTCGTCGAGAACAAGTTTGAAGTGTAAGTTGGTCCCCGGAAAATGAACAAACCTTTTGGTCCCTACAGATAGTCACAAAAGTAAAAGTGTAGTAGTAGTGTGTAACACCAATGTCGTTGTTCTCCTGTTCCTCCTCTTGCCAGCCGTCGTCGTCGTCGACCTCGGTCAACTACACCGTCGTTTCCCCCCTTGCATTCCCCCTCTTGCTACAGACATTGTCCATACAACAACACACCCGACGTCGTACATCACCATGGAAGGGGTCAACAGGAGACTCGTCATGTCTCCGTCGACCAGTCTCTGCTGCTGTCCATCCAACGCGTGCGTGCATACTAGCCTGCATGTCGATAGGAAACAAGGGGGGTACAATGGAGGGAGTGAATGCCGAGGACAAAGAGAGGGAGAGAGGGGGATTGAATGGATGAATGAATGGGAAAGGTAAAGGGAGAGGGGGAAACACTAAACTAAACGTTGAAAACATTGACATTGACATGAGAAGAACAAGTCTTTGGATCCATTCCATGAGACCTCTGAGCCTCTCGTCGTCCGCCCTTTGCTCGCCACCATCGCGGTATAGCGCGGGTCGTTCTCACACTCATCAGTAGGATAGTTGTTCAAGAACATGGTGCCCGGTCATCTATAGCACATCCCTCTTTCTCTCCATCTCTTACTTGTCTTGTCCCGATCCTTGAATCTGATTCTTTGTCGTTGTCTCGCAAACATCCCGCCCGACGACGACATTCCGCCCGTCACCAACACCAATCTCGGGCCAAGACAATATAACAGATCCCTCCGAGACGCCACCCACTCATCTCTCCCACCCTCCATGGGTACTGCACTAGTCCATGCCCCGAGCCCTCGGCAGTAACTTGAGCTCGGTCTCGCACAGCAGAGCTGTTTGTATCTAACGACAACGACACGAGCACTCCACGAGCACTCTACGATCGATCATACGACCTCCCCATCCCTCGCCCACTCCCAACTCTCGTCTTCATCATCCTGAACGCGTCCAACTCTAGGTCAGTACCTGTGGGGACTAGCGGCACATATATCGCACGGACCACGACCCCATCTGGGAATCGACGACGTATAGACTCCCAAAAGTAGCTTGGTTTCGACTTGCTACTTTGTTGAACAACAAACGCCATCGGGCACCAAGCGCTTATCGCGACCCTTTTCGTCCCATACTCCCTCCTCGATCTCTTTTCTTGCTTGTCTGAAGAGACGAGGGGGAGGCAGTTTCGGCCACACTACTTGAACGCCAGCGACGCCTCATACGCCAAGTTGAACGCCCGACTTCCATGACCAGTATGACACTAAACGTACATCGACCCCAAATGTCCGGCTCGTCCGGGTTGACGGCCGCGCCAGTTGGGAGGAACGCCACACTCTCACCACCCTCGACTCTGCGACCCTCAGAAGCATTCGGCCCTGGACGAGGCTTCTACACGCCCTCGAGGTATCAGCACGGCGCGGTAGCCAACCCATCGACACCAGCAGCCGCTTCAAGCCGAGGTGGCGCAGGCGTAACACCAAGACCGACGCCCGGCCCTTACCTGCCATCACTGTCCTCCTCGACCTCGTCCTCGCCCGGCGGCTCGTCACAAAACCGCGCAGCACCAACAACTCCATCTCCAACTCTTATTCCTCACAAACTTACAAACGCTACCATCGACAAGCGCCCAGAGAGTGTGCTCGCGAGTGCTTCACTGCGTGTACATCCTTTCATCACCATGGGCCAGACCGCAACAAAATTCGCCTCGCCAGAGTCGAGTCCGAATCTCGCGTCGGTACCACCAGACGCCGACTATGCGTTGAGAGAAAGGGAGCGAGAGCTGGTTCGGAAACGGAATCCCGACTTTGAGCGTGAGCGAGATCGTGAACGCGACCGTGATCGGGAACGAGCACGCACGCCAGCACCGTTACCCACACCGCCGGATCTGCAAGAGGTACTACTCCCGCCATTGAGCAGTGTGGCTGTCTCGACGCCAACTTCTCTTACACACGCACCATCATCACTAGACATGTCGACACCAATGCCTAAAGGAGACGCGGCGGCACCCGGCCGGAGAGGGCTCGGACTCGTTCGCAAGCTGTCGTTCCGGACAAGAGATCGTGCTGTGACCACGACGTTGTCGCCAGTAAGGACCGAGGCGCCTGTCCCTGTACCCTCTCTCACAGCTGCGGCCTCACCCGTCCCGCCCACCACACCAGTCCGCCCTACAAAGTCACAGACCCCCGTATCGCTCGAGCGCAGTGTCGAGTTTACCCCCGGCTCGAGCCGGCCGGACGATGAGTCGGTCCTTTCCAAACCTGGTCTCCTGTCGCGTGCTGCGTCCGTTGGACATTCCGTCGCCCGGCCGCGCCCCGTGCGTACCCGGGCTCATGCGTCGCCTGTGAGCGTTGGCCCCGGCGTCAGTGGTGCCACCATGAGTGGCTCTGCCATGCCGCGCCTCGCCACCGTCCCTGCAAGTGTCAGCTCCATTTCCGACTCGCCGCCGTCCACAACACCTGTCGCCACCGACGCCTCCACTTCAGTGTCACCACGCAACGCATCACACACACGCGAGCACTCTCTCCACAGGGAGCGACACCGCAAGACGTCTCAGAATGGATCGTCCCCGCGGTCGCGTGCATCTCTCACCGCCCGCCGCGAGCGCGAGTGGCGCGCAAAACTCGCGAGTCTGTCTCTCGCATCGCCGCCCCGGAGTCCACCTGTCAGCACCACTGGTCCTCGTCCCCCGCCACGACGTGTCCAGCGGCCTTCGATTGATAAGCTCACGACGGCCGAGGTGCAGCAAGATGAGCGCGACCAGCCTTCGTTTGCTTCTCAGCTGCTCAAAACTGCCACCCCTGATCCCATGTCGTCGAGTGCAACGTTCAAGGAGAAGCCTGTGCCGCGTACGCCTGTGCCGGTGCCCGGAACCGCGTCAACAGATGCTTCCTCTGCAGAGTTTGGTCTTCTCACTCCGGCTATGCCCGAGCGCGAACTGGGAACCACATTCGGGGGTAATGTCAGCCCGGCAGTTTCTGCCGTGGGCGTGGGGAAGAACAGGGGGCGTGTGGTGAGCATGGCTCGCAGTGTTTCCACATCGAGCGCGTTCGATCGCGCTTCGGTCATCAGTCGCGCCACCACGCGATCAGGCAGCACGTCAATTGGGGGTGTACCTGGTCTGCCGGGCCGACCAGAGCTGGAGGTGCCCCCGCCTGTGCCTCCCGTGCCCGCCGCGCACAAGAACACGTTCTCGTTTGACAGCCAAGTATCGAGCCTCGTGCCCCCGCCCTCGCCGGCGTTTACCCTCGCGCTGAGCCTCAAGTCGCCACCGGTCCTGTCTGTTCCGCAGGTGTCGTCGCCCCAGTTCATCCCCAGCACCCACGGGTCCATTGTCCCGAGCACCCACGGTTCCATTGCTTCGTTTGTCACTGCTCCCTCGCGCCCCGAAACAGAGAAGAAGGACAAGAAGCGCTTGTCAGCTGCCTCGTCCGCGCAGCTCGGCAGCATGCACACGACCAGCTCGACCGTGACCTCGTCGTCCAACCGCACGCACGAGAGTACCTGGATCCCTGACGAGCGTGTGGTCGTGTCCCGTGCGTCGGTGCCTGACATGCACGCGTTTGCGCCGGCGGCGCTCAAGGACGAGCCTCCGGGTATGCCGCCGCGCCGCGGCACTGCCTTTGAGGTGTCTCCTAGTGGCAGGCACACTCCCCGCACTCCTGGGGTCGCGCTGCCGTCTGTCCCGACGGTCGTGGACAGCCCCGTCGCGGTTACGGCGCCCCTGTGGCAGCCTGAGGAGCGCCCCGACATGGACATGGTAATGGACATGCAGCCGATGTCCAAGCCGCAGCTGCGGCGGCAGGGCACTTCAGCGTCGGCGAGCACAATGGGGAGTACGTCTACGAGCCTGTCGACAATGTATGGCGCGGACATTCCGATCGTAGGCAATGCCCGGCGGCCGCCGCCCTCGCCTGCCTTCTTCCCCTCGCGCGGGGCGATCGACACCAAGGGCGCTTTCGGAGCGTATCAGTACGATGAGATGCTGTCCCCAAAGTCGTACGCGCCCGCTGTTCCCGTCGTCCCCTCCCTCCCGCGCAAGGACGTCATGCACGCGAGCAGCACAGGCACGCTCAAGCAGCACCGCCGGCAGCGCTCGCGCGAGGCGATCGCGATCGACGGGCAGGTCTACACCAAGCCCCTCCCGCCTGCACCGCACAAGGTCCGCCGGCAGCACTCGCAGCCAGTTCCTATGCCGCCGCAGCTGGAGCAGCCGCTTCCGCAGCTGCCGTCGCCTCCGCCGGATTCACCCACGAACCCCCTGCAGGGCGTCGACCTCACGCCCGGCCTTGCGTCCGGCAGACGGCCGCGCAAGACCGGCCTCCCGATGGCGGTGAGTAACATGCTTGATCGGCACGAGATCGTGCACCGCCACATTATGCTGACATTCAGGATCTGCAGCGCTGGCTCGCGCAGACGTCTTCGGGCTAAAATGACATTCAAGAGAGTAAGCTAGAGAGAGTGGGGTGATCTGCGAGGACTGGAGAATCAGAGACGATCTGCACGGATGTCGCAGTGTAGTAAAGGACTCTATATGTAGTACAGGATAATGGCAGACTGCGGTCTGGAGGGAGATATGTATATGACACTTTTGGCTTCTGTCGGGGGTTGGTGAGATGTCAGCGTGCAAGCTGCTTGGTGGCCTGCGGTCGTGCGCCATGACAGGCGGATAAGACATGGGTCTAGCGTCGAGGGTCAACCTCACATCTTGCTCATGTAAATGGTAGCAGCATCGCCCACACGAGGAGCAGGCGAGCACGCCCACGCATTGACCCAGCCCGGTGGACGCGAATAGCGCGAATAGCCACGCCAAGCGATATCGGCACGCTTCAACCAGTTACAGGCTTGCTCTCCAGGCAGCAAGCACGGGGCCGAGCACGGTCGAGTCGAGCCTAGAACACCCGCCTCAACCTGCAGACTGCGCAGAAGGTCAAGACACACGAGCCCAAGCCGCAAATCCTTACGCGAGGACAGAGCAGTAGGCGCAAAACAGAGAGTGTCGCAGTGAAAGGACCTGGACAAGATGAAAGATAAGCACAATGGACTGCATAGCTCTGCCGACCTCTGAGGCTCCAGCGCGAGCTCGCTCCAACTTCAGACTAGAGCATGTTCGGCCTTCGTGTGATTCGTTTGATCGCCTGAGGACTTGCTGGGCCAGACGATGCCCTCACCACCTAGAAGCGTCTGGAGACGGGGCTCAACGGTCCCGTTTGCGAGCTCCAGGGGCCAAGCCCGAGCTCCTCTCTGGAGGCGCCAGTCTCCACTCTCCAAGAGCATCGTTCTGTCCTAGCGCACAGCACCACCCAGCAGCGCCCAGCCCACCGCAGTCAGCAGCCTTGTTGCCGAACAGAGCACTCGTGAGCTTGTGCCAGACAGCTGACTGCAGCTGACTGCAGCCGACCGCAGCTGGCCGCAGCCGCAAATCCATACCGCCTCCCGCCGGCACGGATGGCTGAACGCGTTCGGTACCGGCAGATCGGCGTGGAGCTGGCGACCAGCCACCGGTGCGGATGGTTTGTGCTGTTCTATTCCTGCTCTTCTTGTTCCCTCCGGTGCGCGCGGTGCGGGGCTAGATCACGCACCATGCAGCGTGTACTGCACCACGGTCCATCACGGACCATGCACTAGTGGCAGGCGGCGCCACGAGCGCTTCTCACGAGCAGTCTATTCCTGTCCGGGGTCCGTCAGTCCGTTAACCCACTGCCACCGCCGCTGCCACCGCCGCTGCCACCGCCGCTGCCACCTGGGCGCAAGTTCGGTCGGGGGGCGCATGTGCCTGCCGCATCCGGGCTCCACAGTCTGCAGAGACCAAGCAAGAGACAAAGGTACCAAGAGGCCGAGCTTGCCCGATCGGTATGCCGACGTCGGCAGTGACGACACGGCGACGAGGCCGGACCAGACCTGTCATTGGGGTTGAATTAGGCTTTGCTGGATTAGGATTAGGATTGGGTCGGAAACCGTTGCAGCGTTGCGGCGTTGCGGCGTTGCAGAATGCAGAATGCAGAATGCAGAATGCAGAAACAGCAGACAGCAAACAGACCCAAACTCGTTCCAAGCCACACCGCTCCATACGGTCTTGTGGGCGGGCGGGCAGTTTCACACGCCCGGCCATTGGTGTTTCCCACCGCTGTCATGCCATCCAGCACATTGAGTACCGGGGATTGGTCCCATTCTGGCCCACCAAAGTAAACGGCAGACGTGCATGTGAGAATGTGAGAATGTGCATGTGAGAATGTGCTTGCCAAAATGTGAATCACAGAAAGGCAAGCCGGAAAATGTCCCCGACGAGCATGGCGGCGTGCTGGCGTCACGGTGGTTAGCCACACTGCCAGACGCGTGCCGGAGCGTTCCCATCGTGCAGCCCCCACGTTCACGTTCCCACCGTGACGCCGAACAACTCACAGACAGAAGTGCACATGCAACGATGCGGCTGTAGGCCAACACTCACTCCGCTTTGCGGAGGTGTGCTGTCCGTTCCCACAGACAGTGACAGGCAGTGCCGGGTGCCGGGTGCCTCGCCACAAACACTCCGACATCCGCCGATCCGCCGGCGTGGAATGGTGCGCGTGGGATGTGGTGGTACTGAAACCGGGCTCTGGGTGAGCGGCATGAGGCACCCGAACGCTGAAACGACAGCCGCGAGTGGGAGATGGTTGTGATCCGTGACTGCCATACTCATACACGCCGTAATGCTCCTGTAAGGCATCCAACAGCCCTTTCGGTCACCAAACAAGCCATACAGTCTTGCAGGCCCAGCATGGCGCGCCTCCGCCGGAACCGCGAATCTGCTACCGGACCCTGCGCAGCAAGCACCCTGCGGAACGGAACGGAAACGCGAACATGCGAATGTAGAGTTACGGAACTGCCGGGCGGGTGGGCGGAGAGCGTACTGTATGAGTGCATGTCTCTTGGTATTGGCCACGTTTGTCCCCGACGGAGCGTGTGCACTCAGTAAGACCTTGGTGACTCGGAGCGGATTGGTGGTCGAAACATGTGAAATCCGCGGAAACCCAGAGCTCACAGTGCTTCACTGTGCAGGGCAATGGCATCTCCGGCCCACCGAAACGGAGAATCAGCATCGCTTTGTGGCTCTGTGCGACTCTGAGCGTGTGAATCCGTGGTGCATGTGCGCACCACCGGCACACCGGGACATTCTCCCGACTGCATCGGCTAGTTGTCCAGCTAGTTGTCCAGCTAGCTGTCGGTGAACCCGGCAAACACCCAGACGCCGCACAGCCGCCAGACCACAGCGAGCAAGGAGCAAGAAACAGGAACATGCAAAACTGCAAACTTGAACTGCAAACTGTCCGAAGTGCAACCTTATCTCGCTCGTCGGATTGACTCTGCATGCCAGCATAGCATAACACGTCGCCACACTGCCATTTTGCAGTCGCAAGTAGCAAGCTCTGCAATGCTTGAGCAAGCTTGAGCAAGCTTGAGCATGTTTTGTCCAGGAACCCACCCGCTACGGCAATACGGCAAGACTCGACAGGAACAGAGGACGCGAATTCCGAAACCGATGAAACGGCGGACCCTGAGGGTGAGACCAGACTTTTTGCATGCTGATACTTTCCTGAGACACGACAACAGAACCATCAAACCATCAAACTCTCGAGACAAGATTTGCAGATCTTCGCTGCTACGCGCTCGACCGTTTCGTTGCTCGACTCGCTGCTTGCTGCTTGCTGCCATCATGCGGTGTCTCAACGTCGGAGGACATGCTTATTCCAGGTTTTGTAATGTAGCGCTCCTGCGGGCAGTGCAGATAGCAAACAATAAATCTAATGCAGGAATCGTATCTGCAGCGCAGGGCGTTTGCTGCGCTACGCGAGTGGCGCTCGCGGGAGTCGGCTAGCATGGTCAGACAGAGAGGTCCTAGTCCGTCGGAAACTACGCGAGTATGCGACGAGTGAGACGCGCCAGCACCAGCGCAGCGAGACTGGTCTCGCCAACGTGTACTGCGACTGAGGGTCCTGGCCTGCGGTAAACCCCCCGCTCCCTCGCACTACTGGTGAATACGATTGCATGCCAGACGGGCTGCCAAAACCTCCCCAAAGTGTCCCCTCCCCAGCCCGCTTCGCCCGCGCGCCCGCGCCCGCTTCCACCCGTCCTGTTTCGTCTTGCGGATTGGATCGCGGGACGCGAGTATATTGCCATTATGCGTTATTTGTGTGCATGCGGTATGGTCGTACGGCTAGAGAGTAGACTGCAGGCGAGTGCATAAGCTCTTGAATCTGGCCGTGAGGGGCAGAACGACTGCGTCCACGCTACCATATGGAGAGCCGTCGTCATTGCCTGCACTTTGCATTGGGAACTGCGAGTGCCATCTGCACCCTTTCGTGCAAGAAGTAGCACTCTGCTCCACTGTGTTGCACTGCGACTGCGACTGCTGCGAGGCAGCTGCTGCGATTGGAGCACTATTGATGGAAGAATGGATCATGGTTACACTCTACGGTATACAGTGTATGGTGTACTGTACAGTACAGCCATTACCATTAATCCAAGCAATGCTACTGAATCAAATCAAGCAATCGAAAAGGATTTGGAGGATAATAGGATCGCCAGGGGGCACAGCAATTAGGAAACGGTACGGTAGAAACTGTAGATTGGATTAGGATTTATCCTTTACATAATAACTTTTTTCCTTTGACAGCTTTCTTTACTAATCGGATTATTTCGCTAAAGCTAACAACAAGGCTAATAGCTTTTCTGGGACGCGCTTGCTTACATTAGTCAAATAAGCAAATAAGTCAAAATACAACCACAGCATATATCCCTGAAACCCGATTTGCTGATCTGATTACAACCACACACAGGCGATTGGCAGGGACAGGGGAACAGGGAAGGGGAACAGGGACCCGGACAGGGAAGACAGGGAAGCCGGCTCTTGGCTGCTTACTTTGCTAATTCCCCCCGGAACGGTACCCAGGCTAGGCTTGACTTTGCTTGCTTTGCTTGCTTGCACTTGATCAGGGTGTAGCTTTCCCTGACATCATTCTTGCCCCTGAGATCCTGAACTGGGTACCAAACGCCCCTCAGGAACCCTTAGGGGGGGACAAGCCAACACCGCATTTTTAGCATTTGTACAGTGACAAGATGACAAGCATGACAAGATGGCTTGTACAGTATTCGGATGATTTAGAATGGCTGGACAAGCAAGGACAAAAGAGCGAGAGAGAGAGAGAGCAAGGAACCAAGGAACACGGGCGGTGTACGAGGAGAGATAAAGTGTGCGCCTGTGACAGCAGTGTACTGTACAGCAGTGATGCAGTGAGGCAGTGAGGCAGTCAAAGGTCATGCTGAAGCCTCGGATGTGATGCCATGAAAGTGTCACAAAATCACGTCCAAGAGAGAGCATGCAGACGAGAGACGAGAGACGAGATACAGAGCAATGTGCATGCATGCATACTACTGAATCCCATGATCCCATTGTGTGAGACAGCCCCGACTATTTCGAGCACGAGGGAGTGACAGTACTCGAGTGACAGTGAGACTTTGCGTTTCCCTATAACAAGAGCGAGGGAGGATTGAGTCTGCGTCGCTTCCCTTACCACTTTATTATTGTCATCGTCTGCCCCCCTTTTTCATCCCTCCTCCTCCTCTTTACTCTCTCCTCTCCATCTCATTCTCATTCTCATTCTCATTCTCAAGCCTTGCTCTGCTCGTCAACACATATATCACTCTCATCATCACCATCGACATCAACAACACACTCATTCCCGTCGTCGTTGACAAACAAATTGCTGCTGGACGGACATTTCCCTCAACGACTCACCACACCTGTTTTTACCGCTCCCTCTCTCTCTCCCTAGAGTGATCAAAGCGTTTATTCCAACACCAGAGACACCCCCTTGCCTCGCTCTCTCGGCTTCTCTATAGGTGAGTTACACGCTCTCGGGCGCTGCTGGTGCTGCTGGCGCCACTTGGTCACCACCATGCTTTGTCCGCTCCCCATACATTCCTTCCGTTGCGCCTGCCTGTGCGCGCGTGATCTGTGTATCCCATATACACTGAGGGTGTTACTGTGTGTGGCTATCGCCTATTTGCTCTTTGGGACAACGCCACACATCCCTTTCGGACCTCGTCCCCCATGGCTGCTTAAAGCCACCACATGGCCACGAGTGCACCAGTCCCTCTATGCAGTGTCCACTTCCCTAGTGTGCATGGCAGTGTGCATGGCGACCCCGAGTTTTTACTCTGCGCGGCGCCTTGGGCGCTTGGGAACTCTGAAGGCGAGCGCTTTCTAGGGTCGCAGACGGACGGATCTTTACTTCTGCTGTCGCAAACACACAAGCGCGCGCACAGGCATAGATCTCGTCCACTCGTTCTTGTTGATCCCACCACCTTTTTCTTTCTTCTTCTGCACCGCTCTCCAACCGCCCCCTCTTGTCCTTTTCTATTATTGTCCTCGTCGCTGACTGTTCAGATTCTGTCTATTTATTGTCTCGATATCCCCAGTCATCTTTTCTTCTCTTCCATCAACCTCTTAGATTCTAGAGTCGAGCTACCCTCTTCTCCCCCTCAGCATGCGTTCCACAACAGCTGCCCTCTGGGCCGTTCTGTCGGCCCTTGTTGCCGCCCAGGAGCCCTTTTCGTTTGCGCCCCAGGCCGACCTCGGTATCTCTGCCCAGATGGTGAGTATGCAGCTCTCCACGGCTCTGCTAACCCTCAGATGTTCCTCGGCTCGGACGACCTTGTTTACATTCTGGACAAGGCGGAGAACAACCCCAGCATCATTGACGGCAAGTACGGCAAGCACCCCGCGTGGGCCGTCGAGTACGACTGGCAGAAGCAGGCTGGTGAGTACTAGAATGTTTGTCGACGGGTCGCGGTTTCACTCGGTCCTGGCCTTTAATGGCGCATCAATAGCGCCAACAACTAGGGCCAGGCCACTGGAACGCCACCGGCTCAACCACAATGCACGCTACGGAGCAAGCGCTAACTTTGCAGTCCGCCCCATGGACGTCTTCTCCAACACCTTTTGCGCTGGTGGTATCCAGCTCGGTAACGGCACTTGGGCCGTCTTTGGCGGCAACAAGCCCGTCACCACTGGCGGCAAGGACGCCCAGGACGAGGGCAACGTGTACCGTGACACGGACGGTGGAACTGCTATCCGCATGATCACCCCCGACATGGCTGGCGGCTCTGTCGAGTACGTCCAGGGTGCCCAGACCTTCTTTGTCAACGAGGACACTGGAGGCTGGCTCCAGATGAAGAGCAAGCGTTGGTACCCCTCGGTCGAGACTCTTGGCGACGGCACTTCGGTCGTCATTGGTGGTGACATTAACGGCGGTTACATTAACGATGCCGGCCAGGACAACCCCACCTACGAGTTCTTCCCTCCGACAGACGAGGGCGAGGTCCACCTCGACTTCCTTGCCAAGACCCTCCCCATCAACCTCTACCCCCTTGTCTGGCTCATGCCCTCGGGCAAACTCTTCATGCAGTCCAACTTGAAGACCATTCTCTACGACCTCAAGACCAAGGAGGTCACCGACCTTCCGGACATGCCCTACGCCACCCGTCTCTACCCCGCGTCGGCCGCCACTGTCATGCTTCCCCTCACTCCTCGCAACAAGTACCAGCCTACCCTCCTCTTCTGCGGTGGCTCCAACGTTACCGAGTGGGGAGACTCTGCCGGACCCAAGTTTAACATTACCGCCCACCCGGCCGACGACACTTGTGTCCGCATGGCCCCCGAGGGATCGGGCACGTACGAGGACGACGACAGCATGCCCGAGGGTCGCTCCATGGGCGAGTTTGTCATCATGCCCGACGGAAACATCTGGATGGGTAACGGTGTCGGCATGGGCACGGCCGGCTACGGAGAGCAGCGCTACTCGACTGGTGTCTCGTACGGCCAGGCCCCCACCTACACCCCTGCCATGTACTACCCCGAGGCCAAGAACGGCAAGCGCTGGGACCGTACCAACATGACTGCTTCCCCCAACGAGCGCATGTACCACTCGACTGCCATTCTTCTCCCCGACTCTTCTATTCTCGTTGCCGGCTCCAACCCCAACGCCGACTTTACCAACGACCAGTGGCGCTCGCGCACTGACATTGAGCGCTGGTACCCCTCCTTCTTCAACGAGGCCCGTCCTACCTACACTGGCATGCCCAAGGCCATTTCGTACGGCGGCGACTACTTTGACATTGTCATCAACGGCACTTCCGAGGCCGATGCCAAGAACACAAAGGTCACTCTCCACCGCAACGGCTTCCACACCCACGCCCTCGGCATGGGCCAGCGTCTGATTGAGCTCGAGTCTTCGTACACCATTGACGAGGCTGCCGGCACCACCACCCTCCACGTCTCGCAGATTCCCTCCACCAACGGCCCCAACCTCTTCCAGCCCGGCTTTGCCGTCTTCTACGTTGTCGTCAACGGCGTTCCCTCCATTGGCAAGCACGTCATGGTCGGTTCCGGTGAGCTCGGCGCCCAGCCCACTTCTGAGAATGCTGCCCTCCCCGAGTCGTCTGTCAAGAAGGCTCCCACCCCTTCTGCGTCTCCCAGCTCGACTGCCAGCGACTCTGCCTCGCCTTCCGAGAGCGGGAACCCCCCTCAGGGCGCCGTCGACAAGAACGGTGACAAGGACAAGAGCAGTGGTGTGGCCATTGCCCCCATGGCCGGCTCCATCCTCGGTGCCGCTGGTCTCCTCCTTGCTTCGCTGTTGATGTAAGAGATCCTCTTTAGGACCCCTCCCCCAGGACAATATCCCCCCCCCCTCATTCAGACATTGTCGTGTCCGTAGAAGTAGCTCAGCATTACATACAGAGAGAGAGAGAAGACGTGTTTTCGTTCATAGCATTTACGTAGTTGGTGGCGGTTACCCCGTCGTCGTAATGGACAATATTTTTAGACACTGTGCAGCAGTGCAAGTGAGAGTCGAGTCGAGCAAGCCGAACTGATTGAACATGATTGTGCTCTGTATGGTTGCGTGCTTGATTTTGTTCAGGTAGACTGCGATTCGGAATCAAAATGAGTCGGCGGCGAATGGGTGGTGAATGATGACGATCGGACTGGGCGGTGTTGATTTGGTGGAGAAGTGATCGACACTCCGTCGCCATCGCCGAGAACGATATCTCTGTCACTTGCCAACTACTCATCATTCTCAACATCACTACTGCCATACTCATCGCTGCACTGAGTGAGTCCAGCATCTAGTCCGCGTATCACCACTCTCGGCTCTGCGGTTCTGCGTGTACTATCTGCACTTTGCACCCCCGCCTCTAGCCCCTAACACATAACAGACGAGCGACGGACAAGACGGAGAACACGAGTAACGTGGAAGGAGACAGACAGCACAACCTCCTAGTCGTACACGAAACGCATTGCGAAACGCATTGCGCCATCGCGAGCACACGGACCATCGGAGCACAATTCGCCCAACCCCAACCCACTCATGACAATACCCCGCCCCACGCTCGCGACGCAGCGCTCCGCCAGCCTGTCTCCGCTCGCGACCCGCTCGCCCCTCGCCCCCCTCGCGGCCTTTTCGCCAGCGTCCCCTGGGTTGACGCCTGTTGAGCCCATGCGGAAAGGTGAGTGCAGCAGAGATCTGGGGGAATGGGGCTGACGCTGTTGTTCTGATGCTTGATTCATCGCTGTGCTGTATACTCTCTTCCCCCTGGCATATGCTCGACGCGCTCGTCACATTGCTCCGCTTCACTACGCTTGCCCGCTCACTCTCTCACGTCACTACACCTCTCTTCGCTGCGCTACAACTCGTCACGTTTGACTTTACTTCGCTCGCTCGCTCACTCGCGCGCAGCCGACTCGCTCACGCGCCAGCGGATCAGCGTGATCCCCTCGCTCACACACCTGCTGTCTGTCGGCAACGGGCGCATCCTCTCGCTGGCGGCAGACGAGAGGCACGTGTACGCCGGCTGCCAGAGCCGCGACAATGAGATCACCGTCTTCTGCCGCTCGTCGCTGCAGCCACTGTTCCGGCTGCTGGGGCATGCGGGGAGCGTGCTGGCCCTGCTTGTTGTGCAGGAGCGCGGGTGGCTGGTGTCTGCCAGCAGTGCGGGGGATGTGAGGGTAAGTCGAGGGAGAGGGTTGCGCTGACCCCAGATCTGGTCGACGTCCACGTTTGAGCCGCTGTACATTATCCATCCCTGCGACGACACGTCGGGGGACATCTACTCGCTGGCGTGGGACGACCGGGCGGGCGGCACGCTGTACTTCGGGGCGCAGAACACATCCATCGAGTGGGTCAACTTTGCGCGGCTGCCGGCACACGAGGGCGCGGCGGTGCACGCGTGCGGGCCGACGGTGGCGGAAGCGACGATCGAGCTCGACAGGATCAGGCTTCAGGGGGCGGTCAAGTCCCCGAGTCCCGTGCCGAGCGTGCGCAGCGGGCGGTACAAGCCGCATTCGTTCTTTGATACGCCGCCGACTGCCGTGCGGAGCGGGAGCAATACGCCGCGGACGCCGGGGATCGCGGCGCCAGTCGCGGCGGGGGATATTGCCGGGCGGCTTGGCGAGCGGCGGTTTGGAAGTCCCGCGTTCAACGGGTCCACATCGAGTCTCAGGCTCGAGGAGTCGCGGACCGCGTCGCCGGGCAAGTCCCAGCAGGCGGTCGAGTTTGAGCTCGACGTGGACACGACGGTGTTCTATGCGCACTACGGCTATGTGTATGCTCTCGAGATGGTGCCTCGCGCCGACGGCGGGTGCTGGCTCGCGAGCGGGAGCGGCGACTCGGATGTGAAAGTGTGGGAGTGCACGCCGGGCGGCGGCCTCACGCTCGTGCGCGAGTTTAGCAATCTCCCTGGCGCGGTGCTGTCGCTCACCTCGCGCGACTCGCTGCTGTACGCCGGCCTGCAGGACGGCGAGATTGACGTGTGGGACCTCGAGACGGGCTCGCGCATCCGCACCATCGACGCGCACCACACAGACGTCATGGCCATGCTCGTCCTCGGGTGCGACGTGTACACTGGCGCGGCGGACGGGGACGTGCGGTGCATCGACGACGCTTTCGACTGCACCGCGTCCTTCAAGGCGCACGACGACCCGGTGTTGACTATGGCGATCGTGCCTGCCGCTGCGGGCGATGGGCACGAGTACGAGCTGATCACGGCGGGAAATGACTCGTTCCTCAAGATCTGGGCCATCAGCGCCGCCCGCACGCCGGTGTACGACGTCGAGGTTGATGTCGACATTGAGGGCTCGTCGGACGTGATGCTCTACGCGCTCAAGAAGCTCATTGCCATCCCGACCATCTCGGACGAGGCGCACCGCGAGTCGTGCAGGCAAGGCGCGCATCTGCTCAAAAAGATCCTGGGGCAGCTGGGTGCCGTGTCCGAGATCCTCCCGGGCGACCAGGGGCGCAATCCATTAGTCCTTGCGACATTCTCAGGTCGCGAGACGGGCACGCCCAACACCCCATCGCCCAAACCCCGCAAGCGCGTGCTCTTCTACGGACACTATGACGTGCAGCCCGTCGGCGAAAAGGACTGGGAGAGCGATCCGTGGCAGCTCACCGGCCGCGACGGATACCTGTACGGCCGCGGGGTGACGGACAACAAGGGGCCGATCATGGCTGTCGCGTGTGCGGCTGCCGAGCTGCGGCAGCGGCGCGAGCTCGATGTCGATCTCGTGATGTTGATCGAGGGCGAGGAGGAGGCGGGCAGCCGAGGTTTTGCCGAGGCGGTGCGGAAGCACAAGGTGAGCAAAGTGCAGCTATGGTGTTCTGACTGCAGGCGAACATTGGCCCGATCGACGTGGTGCTGCTCGCCAACTCGACTTGGATCAACGAGACGGACCCGTGTGTCGTGTACGGTATGCGCGGGGTGGTGTACGCGAACCTCTCAGTGTCGAGCGCAGGGGACGACGCGCACAATGGTGTCGAGGGCGGACTGGTGGCTGAGCCAATGTTCGACCTCGTGCGGCTGCTGGGCAGTCTGGCGGACCCGGTGGGTGTAAAGCTCCCCGGGTTCTACGACGCTGTGCGCCCGCAGACGCCCGAGGAGATTGACCTCCTATCGTCCGTCTCGCGCGCGTCCGGCCGCTCGCTCGACGACCTGATGCGCGTCTGGCGCCAGCCGAGCTTCAGCATTGCCAACATCACCACCTCGGGATCCGCCAACAAGACAGTCATACCCCGCACGGTGTGCGCGGACATTGCGATGCGCCTCGTGCCCGACCAGGACCTGGACACGATCGTATCCAGCCTCGTCTCCTTTTGCGAGTCGACATTTGCATCCCTGCACTCCCCCAACACTTTGGATGTAAAAGTCACGCACGCCGCCTCCTGGTGGCTCGCATCCCTCGACAACCCCTACCTCCGCGCACTCGAGGACGCCGTCGCGGACGTATGGGGCACGCCCCCGCTCAAGATCCGCGAGGGCGGCACGGTGCCGACGGTCTCCTGGCTCGAGCGCGAGTTCTCCGCCCCCTGCGTGCATCTCCCCCTCGGGCAGAGCTCGGACGCGGGACACCTCGCCAACGAGCGCATGCGCCTGCTGAACCTCAACAACGGCAAAAAGGTCGTCGAGAGCTATTTGGCGCGGCTGGGGGGCATGTAGCATCGTATAGATTGGCTGTGGGTGCTCGGCGAGCGAGTGAGCCATCCCCGACGCTGGGAAGTCAGCTGAGCGTTTAATGCCGCATCCAGATGTCCATGTGCATATGGCAGTGGCTGGTACGTGGTCGGATCCGCGATCCAGTGGCCGAGCCCACATGGCCGGCATGGGTGGTGGAGGTGGAGGAATGTCAGGTGGAGGAATGCTACTGTGTTAGTCTTCTGGGTTCTAGATTCATGACGTGTTGCTACCTGGGGACGATGTGTTGCAGTGCACCCAGCGACCGGGATGTGGCGACGTGGCGGCTGAGCTGAGCGCTGAGCTAAGAGCTGGCTAAGACTGCGTGGAGACTGGCTGAGAGACTGGCTAAGAGACTGGCTGAGTAGCTGAGTAACCTGGGTACCTGGGGCCACACATGCCAGCCGCGACAGACGATATGCACCTACGCACCTGCCAAGCATCCCACGGAATGTAAACAGATTCCACACCCACATACCAAGCACACGCACAACACACGCACAACATGTCGTCAATGGCGTCATGCCGATCTGAATCAGCACCAGCACCTGCACATGCCGACGCTCGCGGCAAACCCGGCCCACCCGGAACCAAACAGACACACGCCAACACACATTCTGCTTGCAAAGCGCCTTACACATCCCCCTACTCAGGGTCCAAGGTGGCGCAGATCGCGCGCAGACAGAGCAGTGTTCTCGGATCCGAGGACCACGTGGGGCCGGAAAATTTCATCTGTGGTGGAGCGGTGGAGGCATGGACCCGGTGGAGGGCGCGCCGGATCCGCAGATCTGCGTTCGGATCCGGGGGGTTGGTTGCCGATTGATCAGCCTTGATCAGCCGTTATCCTCTGGCGGCTTGGATTGTTCTAGTCTCGGGCGCGTGCTTTCTGCTTCGTGTTTGGCTTACGCTTGCTTATCAAGGCACAGGCATACCGATCACGCCAAGACCGCAGGCCGCAGGGCACGCCGCAGGGCGCCGAGTGCAGGGGCAGAACAGCAGAAGAGTAGAAGAACAGAATACCAAGATCAGTTGCTGTCGGAGGATAGTCGGAAAAACTGCACTTCCCACCTCCCCCCGCCCCACTAAAATTATCAATCACGGTGGAGGTGGAGGGCGGGGGATAAGGTTTTCTGCGTCGCCGTCTTGCTCAGCAGCTGCAGTGGTGTCGTTATCGAAGAAGCGAAGATGGTGTTGGAGTTGTGTATATAACCTGCTGCCGCGACGGGGTTGTTGTTCTCATCAACTTGGACACTCACCACTACCGCTCTTCCCTACTCACCTAGTCGCCATGGCAGAGTTTACGCGCACCAGCACCATCCCGACGCCCGCCTCGCCGGCGCCCACCGACGACCAGACGCTGAGCTCGCGCACCGCCACACTGTGCGATCTGGAGCAGTACAAGATAGAGCTCGAGAAGAAGGAGAGCGGCAGCGCCTCGCCGCTGCCGTCGCCCGGCCTCCCTTCCAGACAACCACAACACGGCCCAAGCAGGAGTTCACCCCCGGACGCAAGTAGGCGCTGCTCGCCATGTTCTCGCTCTCCCTGTTTATTGACAGTAAGTTTAAAGTGCCACAAAGGTCCTCCGCTGACATCTAGTCTGGTGCTACTCTGCCTTCTTCGTGTTCACCGCCCCGATCGCCGAGGACCTCGGCGTGTCCTTCCCGCAGCAGTCGTGGATCATCACGGCGTACGCGGTGACGTTTGCGGCGTTCCTGCTCTTCTGGGGCCGCGTAGCCGACCTGTACTCTGCCAAGCCGGTGTTCACGTGGGGCTTCCTGGCGCTCGGCGTGCTCTCGCTCGTGACGTCGTTTGTGCCCGAGAAGATGTCCTTTTTCATCTTCCGCGCGCTGGCCGGCATCGCGGGCGCAACGCTCATCCCCGCCTCGTACCGCCTCATCGCGATCGTCTTCACCGAGCCCGCCGAGGCGTCCCGCGCCTTCACCATCTTCGGCATGTCGGGCACCATCGCCAACGTGACCGGCACGCTCATCGCGGGCTTTGTGCAGTTTATCCCCAACGGCGGCCAGATGGCCGGCTGGCGGTGGTTCTTCCGCATCCTCGCGTTCATCATCATCCCCGTGAGCGTGCTCGCGTTTTACCTGGTCCCGCAGGGCGAGGGCGACGAGAGCGAGGTCGTCGGCGAGCCCAAGTGGCGCCGCTTCGATGTCGTCGGCTCGTTCATCATGCTCGCCGCGATCATTCTCCTCATTCTCGGCCTGACCCTCGGCGCGTCGTACGGCTGGAAGACGGCCGGCTTCCTCGTCCCTTTCCTGCTCTCCTTCGTCCTTTTCCCCGCATTCTTCCTCTGGGAAGCATACCTCGACGACGCGCACGCCCTCCTCCCCGCCAAGACGTGGCGCAACATTCCCAACTTTACCCTCTTTGTCATCTTTGCGCTCCAGGTCTACCCGTGGTGGGGCGTAAACTTCCTCGCGTTCGTCGAGGTGTTTACAAAGGTGCACGGCGAGCGCGCGATCATGGCCGCGGTCCGCGTGCTCCCGCAGGGCATCGTCGCGTTCGCAGTCAGCATGCTGCTCACGTTCGTGCCCGCGCTCGTCCGCCGCCCGCGCTACCCCATCATGCTCGGCATGCTCTTCGGCATTGTCGGCTACGTCCTCTTCACGCGCACGGACACGTTCGTCGGCGACGACTACTGGCGCTTCCTCTTCCCCGGCATGATCCTGGGCTCGGGCGGCATGCTCGCCGTCTTCACCGGCGTGTCCGTCGGCGTCATGACCTCGGTCCCCGCCGAGATGGCCGGCGTCGCCGGCGCAGTCCTCCAGGTCGCGTTCCAGGTCGGCTCGGCCGTCGGGTTCAGCATCCAGGCTGGCCTCCTCACCGTCTCCCCCGGCGGCCTCGAGAACGCCTCAAACATCCACGCATCCTTCTACTTCCAGCTCGGGTGGGCCGCCCTCTGGCTCATCGGCTTTGTCGTCTTCTACCGCGCGCCCCCCAAGAGCGAGTCCGACGACGTCGAGCGCGTCATCGTCGCGCATTAGAGCATCAAGATTAAGATAGAGAAGAGTCATTAGCATTAGTTTCGACATTCATTTAGCATCAGATTTCTAGTAGTGGACATTTAATGTATCAGTTAATCAACGCAGTCGTGCTCATGGCTCACTAACATGGCACAGGTTGATCAGTCGCTATCAGTCAACAGCCGCAAGGCTTCAGTGTCAGCGAGCAACACAGATCGCCACACTCAGGACCCAGGGTACAAGCACATGTTTATCGCAATTATCCGGAGCGACGACGTCGCCCCTCTCGAGCCAAGGAATTTATGCATCGGCACATGGCTATCGCTTGTCAGATTGCGATTGACGAATGCTCGGCGCTCGATCGCAACCCCTACAGCCGGACCGCATACCACACCACGCCCGCAGCGCCCCCGCCCACCACGCCCGCCCACGCCGGCAAGCCCGCGCGGCAGGCACAGAACGCGCCGGACGCCACTGCAGCCCAGAAGGGGTCCGCGGTAAGCGGGCCGCTGAGCGTCTGCCTCTCTCCCGCGCTGCCGGCCCCGTCGGCAGGCTGATAAATGTATCCAACGAGGAACAGCTGCCACACGGCCGTGAACACCAGTCCCGCCGCGGCGGCATTCAGGCCGCGCAGGATCGCGCGCACGAGCGGCCGCGTGCGGAAGGTCGCGTATGCCGGCAGCAGTGCGAGCTTCAGCAGGATGCCCGGCGTGAAGATGCCCACGAAGCCGAGCACCGCGCCCCACCCCGAGTGCACCGCCAGCACGCCGAGGGCGACTGCGAAGTTAAAGTTTGGGCCCGGGAATGCTTGCCTGTGGATATTAGTCTCAGTTGCGCGTCGGACACGCTCGTGCGCAAGCGCACTCGCTCGCACTCGCACTCACAGGATCGCAAACACGAGCAGGAAATCGCGCGAGCTCACCCACCCCTCCACGACGACGTACTCCCGCAGCAGGGGGATCACCACCGGCCCGCCGCCAAAGATGATCGTACCGGCGATGACCATGTTGCAGAAGAACTGCAGTCAGTACATGCGGTGTGTGGTGCTTACGTCGAGCGCGCGCGGCACGTCCTTGCCGGCATTCTTGAGCCCCGCGCGCGTCGCGAGCGGGACGGTCAGGAAGAGCACAAAGCCCAGCATGAGCGCGAGCGCGACGGGTGTAGAGACGACGTTGAGGCTGCCGCGCTGGATCGCCTCGGGGTCGGCTGCGTTGGGGGTGTCGGGAGTGTCCGCGGCGTCAGGTGTGGTCGGGAAGGGACGGCGGAGGGCGGTTGTGCTGTCCGCTGGACTCGGCTCGGGCGCGAGCGGCGTCGCTTGCAGTTCGTCAGAGTGCGCGCTCCCATTGATGCTCCCATTGCTGCCGTTTGGCCGCGTAGAAACCTCATCCAGCTCGATCTCGATCTCGACGTCGGCCTCGGCCTCGACCTCCTCCGGCCGCCGCCTGAGCTTCCTCCACCACACGCGCCGAAAGTCCCACACCAACGTGGCCAGCCCGCCCGCAGCGATGAGGGTGGGATACATCCACGGGGCATGGTAGCACACGCCGGCGGCAGCGGATAGCCAGAGCACAAACGTAGTGAGATTATCGGTAGCCGCGGCGTGCGCGAGCTGCGTCGCCGCGAGCGCAATGAGTCCCACCGCGGCCGCATTGAGGCCCGTGAGCAGCGCCAGCACGGGCGCCGGCAGGGTTGCGAGGATATGCGCGATGCCGGCCCCGAGGCCGGCCATGCCGAGCGCGCCGGGGAGGGACCAGAAGAAGAAGCCGAGCAGACCAGCCGCGACGCCGTGCGTCACCGTCGCAATGCTGAATGCGAGCTGGGTCGATCCCGGCCCCGGCAGAGCGTTGCCGAGCGCAAAGAGGTCCATGAACGTCGTGTCGTCCACCCACTTGAGCTTCTCCACAAAGCGCCGCCGCAGGATTACGACGTGCACCCCCGGCCCGCCGAAGGAGGTCAGGCCCAGGTCCCAGTAGTGCGCCGCGATGGCGAGCAGGTCCGCGAGGCCCATGTTAGTGATGATGAGGTGTCATGTCATGGTATTGCTAGCGCGAGATAAGGGAATCACCGCAGGCGATGGGGGCTCAGTTGCCGGATGCGAGGTACAATGTCAGACGACAAGAACGGCGGTGACGAAAAGCTTGGCGTGGATCGCGTCTACACACGTGCCGCGTACAGTGACAAATGAAATGGTGTGGACGGGTGGAGGTGGTGGGAAGCAGTATTCCGGATAATGCATCGTCAATGGACGTGCTTCCATTGGGCATGCATACTCGGAATACAGCAGCAACAGAGGATATCGCATCCGCAGATATGTACATATTTCGGTAACAAGGGCGCGTAGGGCATGGCACAGAACCTCATCGTCATCGTCCTTCGGCTCATGAGAACGAGTTACCTGCAGTGAATCCAAGCAGAGTGGCAGCAACATGTCGGCGCACCGCAACGGCATCGAACCCGTTCTGCAGTGCATCAGCAACGAGCCAGTTGACGCTAGTGGTGCTTACCTGGGTACCCGACTTGATGTTGCGCTCGATCGGGTCCATGGTGTCGGGAACGTTGGTGGCAGCGTGTGCTCGCGCGATGAAGCCGCTTCCTCGGGCCGCTCTCCACTCTATTCCCATTCCTCGTACCCATACGGCCTATCAAACTTCACCGGCGGAGTCACCTCGACAAAGATCCGTGTCTCCTCTCCGTCGATACAGGTGCCAACCGCGTCGTATTCGGTGTATCTGCCAGCAACCTTGACACCGTGGTCGTCGAAATCCACGAAGGAGTCCTCGCCGCCCAACTCCTCCCACATGTCTTTGGCAGCAGCAATGGCCTCGTCCATGGATGCGTACAGCCAGATTATCTCTGTCTCGGTGGCGGGGTGCTCATGTCGGCGGTAGTCGAGTTCCTCCCCTGTGTAGCCGTTAGATTACGTCTAACGCGCCTAGATCCGCCGTGTGACACCCACGAATGACTTTGTAGCACGTCTGCTTACAGGGACACAGATCGGAGACTCGAAGCCAATGCCCGCCCGCAGCCACTCCCCACTGCTCCCGACAGCGACGGCCTCATACTCGTCGTACCCGGCCTCAATGGTGTGCTCGCCGAACTGCTTCAAGGGACCGTACAGCTCCATCTCGCGCTTGATGCTCGCGATGGCCGCTTTCATCGTTGCGAAGACGCCGACGGGCTCGAACGTCGACGGGGTGGGTCGGCCGCGCTTGTCGATCTTGCCGTTGTTGGGGATGATTTCTACTGCCGGTCAGCCCATATGATCACAGCGGTTGCCGTTGTCGCCGTGACTGGCGACTCACATGATACCTTGCACGAGACCTGCTTGCAGGGAAACCTCCTCCTGGAGCAGTGCTCGCCACCGTTGGTCGCCTTGCGCTTGGTGGACATGGTGGTGGCGAGTGTCTGTTAAAGGACAAAGGAGGTGAGGAGGTCAGAACAAAAAATCAGCCACCCTTACCCTTTGCAATTGCCCATTGTCTTTGTTTGGTTCCGCCGGGCTGAGCGCCTCTCCGAGATATCTTCATGGGATGCAACGCCTCTCGGCCTCCTCCGACGCTGCGACGTCACGGAGATGAGATGTGGCAGGCCGGGTGGCAGGCCGGCATACATATAGCTGCTAGATGGTGGCACATTACTCTTCGTCCTCGTCGTCGTCCTCCCCGTCGTCCTCCCCCTCCCCATCGTCGTCCTCATCTTCATCGTCCTCATCCTCTTCCGATTCCTCCTCCTCACGTTCAAGCTTATCAAACCTCACCGGCGCACACGCCTCAACCCACACCCTCTGCTCCTCGCCCTCGGGGTGGTTCCCCTTCACCTCGTACTCGTCATACTCGCCGTCCGCATCCGGCTCCGCCTCCTCAAAGTCCTCCCACTCGTCCGGGCCCATGTCCTGGAACATCTCCTCTTTCGCCGCAGCCACCGCCTCGGCCATGGTCGCGTACACGCCAATCGTCGTGTCCTCGGGCGCGGCGTCGGGATCCATATGGTAGTCTGTGAACTGCGCTGGCTGTCAGCGTGGTACAAGCTTCGGCTTACAGATAACCTTGTACCGAATCTGCTTGCACGGCGCCTGCTGTCCCGCCCCGTCGAAAATAACGGGCGCACACTCCTCGACCCACACAGTCTGCTCCTCCCCCTCCGGGTGCGTGCCAGAGACCTGGTACGCGTCGTACTCGCCCGCCGCGTCTGGTTGTGTCGCCTCAAAGTCGTCAAAGTACTCGGGCCCGCCAGAGCCGTACTGGAACATCTCCGCCTTGGCCGCCGCGACGGCCTCTTTCATCGTCGCGTACGTCCCCACCTCGGTTATGTCTGCGGCGGGGTTCTTGAAGTTATGGTAATCGAGCATCTCCGCTATGTGGTCAGCAACGGAGGGCCAGGGTTTCCCGAGGACGCGTCGCGACGCGTCGCTGGGCTTACGGCACTCACACAATACTTTGTACGAGGTCTGCTTGCAGGGACACTTGCGCTTGGCGCAGTGGTCAGGCTCGGTGTCGGCTGCGCGTTTGATAGCCATGGTGGGCGTGATATCGGGACGAATTATGGACGAGAGATAAGGATATGAACAATCAAAAGCAAGACGCGAGATTAGATTAGACGGCCAAGAAACGAAAAGACAAAATCAGTCACCACGATTGGTTCCGCCTGGGTGAGTCAACCACTCCTTGTCGAGCGCGGAGCGGATCCCGCTGCTGTAGACGCAGCATGACATGCAATGCAAGACCGAGAATACAACTACAACTCTCTATCTCTAGAGTCTACACCAGCGGCCACTCCTTGATAATGTCGCGGTAGAAGCGCACGCCGCCGTCGGACGCGCTCGCCTGTTCGTCGCGCACGATGCCCGTGTCCGTCGACGTGAGCGTGTCGACGAGCTCGGTCGCGAGGCCGATGGGCAGGCCCTCGGAGCCCGCAATGTCGATGATCGACATGCCGACCTCCTCTTCTGTGGGTTGCATTAGCTGCACCAGCCGCCCTGCGATTGCTTCTGGCGCGTAGCGGGGGGTGTATAGCACCTGCAAGCCTGACGGGAGCACGAGGGAGCGAATTGCTGGGCTCGTGTGCGTGGGAAGGATGGGGAGGAGGTTGACGAGCGTCGAGGGCGGGAGCAGCGCGACGCCTCGTGCTCGCATCCAGAGTCCCCACACCGTGTCGAGCGCAACCACTCCGCTGCCCGACTGCATCATCAGTCCCTCGGCGTTGCGCCCCGTGAGCAGGCTGCCGAGCTCCCGCGCCAGGCCGTCGAGATACGCCCGCTCGTCGCGCACCATGTCCTGCGTGAGTGCTGGTGCCGGCAGGCCGAGCTGCACCAGCGAGCTGCGCACGAGCGTCGCTTCCTCCTCTGATGTGCCGCCCGCCGCGGTCAGCTTGGCGTTCAAGCTCTGTGCCAGCCGCACCTAGATGTCAGTGACAGGGGAGGACTCTGTACCCACCATCTCGCCAGCGCGAACCATCAGCACTTCGAGGTCGCGGAATGCGTCCTGCATGCCCTCGTTGTGGGCTCTTGCATCCAGCGACATGTTCTTCAGGATGGCATCTGCACTGTCAGCCACAGCGAATCCACGGCGAACCACGCCAGACTCACCGATACCACCACCGCCAGCCCGCTCTGCCCGAGGCTTGGGCGCCGCGACGCGCTCCCACACCTTGTCGCTCAGCACGCCCTTGAGGCGCTTGTACGCCTCCCGCTCGCCGCCTTTGCGGAAACTCAGTCGCACGAGGTCGTCCTTCTTCGTCACTGGGGGGAGGAGACTTCCCTCTCTGCTCGGGGCCGTGTCGCCATTGGTATCGGACTTCTCCCGTCGGCGTTTCGGCAGCGCCGTGCCACAGATCTCGCACTGCGACATGCTCGCGTGGTTGAGGAACGTGCACGCCGGACAGGCTATCTGGCCGGCGGGCGTCGGCGTACTTGCATCCTCGACAGTTGGGGGCGGTGCAGACGAGGTGGAGCTGGGAGTAGCCGCCCTTCCAGGCAGCACGCTAGGCGCTGCACTCGCCGGCCGCGACGGGGGCGGGGACATGGTGCGGCTCATGGCGTACGCGACGCCGCACAGCTGGCACTTGGAGCTGGGCGAGACGACCGTGCCGTGCGGGAGTGCGTTGCCAAAGCCGCACACGCCGCACGTCCATGTCGACGCCGTCGGCGGTGCGGGCTCCGAGGCTGGTGTAGGGGCGCGTGCCGGCTGGGACGCTATTGTCGGCGCAGGCGAGGGCTGCCCCGAGTCGACAGTCGACCAGCCGAGGTTCAGCGTGATCTTGGCGGAGCTCCGCATGAAGCCGGCGTAGAACTCGGTCTGGCGCACCGCGCTCAGCGGCGCCTGCAGCGCGGTCCCACTGTCGGGGACGAGGAGGACGCGGTGGGTCGTGATGTGTACTGTCATGTTCTGGTAGCCCGGCACCTTGTTGTTTCTGCAAGTCAGCTAAGACCAGTGTCCGCCGAGCAGCCGACGCGACGCTCAACACCCTCGCGACTCACCCCTCATACAGCCCCACCCCGTCCCATCCCCCGATCCACGCCTCGCCCTCCCCAAGACTCTCCGCCACCGACCGCTGCGCATCCGCGCGCCATATCGACCAGAACGTCGCTCCCAGCCCGTGCGGGAGCTCTCCGGTCGCCATGCGGATCGGCAATCGCTATCGATGCTGTGAAGCGGTGGGTGTTGTCGTCGGGAAACTCAGTAATGTCTAGTCCCCTTGATCGTATCCGTATCGTATCCGTATCGTATCCGTCCGTGTCCGTGTATATGCTCTCGTGCTCGTTGGTGCTGATGAAGACTGTGGTGTTTACAGGATGGATCACATATCACATATCGCACTTGGCCTAGATGGTGCTTGGTGCATGCGTACCTGGCCCCGTGATGACGTCTGATCGGCCTTCATGGTTGGCTGAGCGAAATGGCTCCGCTAAGGGATCCTGGCTGGTCTCGCTGGCTGGCCGGGGTCGATGCCGCTTGCCGACGCGCCGACGATGCGTCTGACTTCTGGTAGTGGATGCGTGTAGAGCACCTACACTGGCGACGACCATGCATAGACGCGGCAGCTGCTGACATACGATGTGAGGTCAGCGGCATGTCTGAGCGGCGTGCCACCGGCTCCACATGACCCTCCGCATCACGTGCCGAGCAGCTTCCCACGGCTCCGCCACGCCGCCATGCTGTCCGTCTCTGGTCCGATCTGTGCAGCATATGTCCTTTCTTGGCCACGTACTTGTGACAGCTGTCGCCACCTAGCGGCGAGCCTTCAGCGACGCGGTTAGTCTCAACTCCGCTGTCTACAGCATCTCCGTCTCCTTGGTCCACATCTCCTTCTCCTCAGTCCACATCTCCACCGCATGATCAGCTCTGAAGTTGCCACTTCACTTGATCTCAGATAATGCATCTGCCTGCGTCTCCTGATTGCCTGCTAGCAACTACCGACAGGGTTTTTTCTTTGTTTGGCTTCTGTTTCATTCGCAATCACATCAGACTCGATAGAGACAATTTACTTCTTGTCGGCGGCGTCGACCTTCTTCTGGGCGGCGTCGACCTCGGCCTGGGCAGCCTTGAGCTTGTCCTGGGCGGCCTTGAGGAGCTCCTGCTCGTGGCGGCGGATGTACTCGCCCTCGGAGGCCTGCTCGCGCTGGCTGGCGGTGTTAGTCGAGTTGGATAAGTCGGGATCTGGTCAACTCACGAGAAGCCCTTGGACGAGGCGGTGGCGCCCTCGGACGAGCCGGGCGAGTAGAAGCGGGCCATGGTGGGCTGCATGGTGGAAGGGGCGTAGTAGTGACGAAGTGAGAGGGCACAAGAGGCGAGGGAGAGATGGGGTGGATGGTGAGATGAAGAGACACAGTATTAGTAGCAATGTCGGTGGCGAGCGTGACGGATGAGCCGAAGAGACATGTCAGCGTGTGATCTCATCGCCAAAGGTACTGAACTACTCCCGGCGTATGCCGAGCAAGGCCGGAAAAAACGACTCTTTCCTCTGTAGGTAGATCACTTCGTTTCACTTGCCAGCTCTGCTCGGCGCCAAGGAGGCGACGGCTTGCAGCACACCGTTGATACTCACAGCAACACGGACGGCGGTGGCGCGGGTAGCGGCGAGACGGATGATGGCCATTGTGAAGAGTGGTGAGGTGGTGGTTGTTGGTAGAGATGAAGAGTTGAGAGGTGGAGAGTAGAGAGATGAGGAGTAGAGATGGAAAGTGACAGAAGGCTGGGTACCAGAGTGGGTGGGTACAAGCGAGGAGAGGCGAGGCTCGAGTTTTGTATGGTCAGTCGCTCGACGGGCGTAAAAGACAGCCAGCTACAATGACGGACAGCCGGTTCATTCCGTACAATCCACACAGCCACCCAGCCAGCGACAAGGTCTCCCACCACCCAGGCTGATCTAGGCTGAGCCAGCGAGCCAGCGTGTACAAATGACGTACTCGCCATGCCGCAAATCACCACCCTGCAGTGGCTGCAGTCGCTACCTCATTTCCCTTTCAATCCTATTCCATTAGCCAATAACAAACAATTCTATTAGCGGGATCAAATTATATTCATCGCAAACAATGGCGAAATGATGCTCTCTACCTGGCCCAGCCCATACAGTCGACCTGGATCGCCTCGACGAGTTCCCTTGCGGGCTTGCCGGGGGCGACACCCACAAGCAGCCGAATGTGGCTCTTGTGGTTGCTATCATTGTTCTATATCGACCCTCCGACCGACTCCATTGTCTGTACGCCGTCAGCAGGTGCGAGAGTGCAAGAAGAATGGAAAGCAGTGTGCTTCTGCACTGTTCATCAACTCACAAAGGGGGACGCGACCGCGCCGTCGAGCACATTCAGCTCGTCCTCGGTGAAGCCCAGGTGGGGCACGACCCAGACCCTGAGCGGCACAAGGAGCATGATAATGACGGGAAAGCCAATCGCGGCGATGGTCTGCGTGATTGCAAACGTGGCGCCAAAGCCGACCAGCTCGACGAGGGTAAAGATGACGATGCGGCTCTTCCGGACCTTGTTAAGCGGGTCCGAGGGCGAGCGCGCCCGAGGGTCACGGATCAGGTAGAGCATCTTCTCCGTCACCCCGGATGTGAGCAGGGCGTCGGTACCCATGTACCACTGCATGTCAGAGTCGAGTTTTCTGTCGTACTCACGAAGAGGCCGGCCATGACGCCCTTGGGAATGAGTCCGAGGACGTGCTCGAACGGTTTTGTCATGAGGACGAGGCCTGGAGGTTAGCTTTTATTCGCGCCGGATTTGCAGCTACTCACAAAGACAGCCCTGCGCGAGATTGGAGACACGCTGCTCGACGACAGAGACCGGCACCTCGCGCGACTCCTTGCGTGCCTCGGCCAACTCTCGCCGCCGCTGATGAGCCTCACGCAGGTTCTCGCTCATCCGAGACACTCTCCGGGAGAGCTGCGACGAGCCCGACATTCCTCGTGGCTTCTTTTCTCTTGCGGTCGATGTTGCCGACGGTCCGCCCTCGAGCTCAGACAGCGCATAGTCGTCCACCGCCTCGTCGTCGTAGCCCATAACCACGAGCGAGGCAGTGTGTAGCGGTGCCTGCGGGATAAGACCGTTAGGCGCCGGGATGCCCAGCAGACCAGCAATGAACGTCGTAATGCCCAGCAGGAAGAAGTCCCAGTGGAATCCCGGCGGCTTGCGGAGCGGGAACTCGGAGCCTTGGGCGATGAGGGACTGGGGTTAGTCGCCAATCTGTAGGATATCCTTGTGTGCCTCGGTACTCACCGAGACATTGGCGTCAAAGTAAAACAGGATAAACAGGACAATACCAAAGGGCAGGGCGATTCCCACGTACTTTCCCTCGAGCTGCCAGAAGCGAACGAGCCATGTGCGGTTGCCTGCGGGCTCAAACGAGTGTTTTGTAGTGGGGAGCGTCATGCCGCTCTCGAGGACATAGCTGGGGTCAGAGGAGGAGCTAGGGCAGGACATACCGGTCAAAGCGGCCCCAGTAGGCCAGACCCGTGATGGCAATGATGGATATCGGCATGCCGTAGTCTGCGCAGAAGCGGCGGAAGTGCTTGTTACCGTATCCCGAGCGGGCGACAGCATTGAAGTAGTGCGGGAGCACCGTTGTGAGGATCGCGAGGCTGCGAGTTAGAACAGACTCCCCCACAACTCACAGAATACCAAGGAACGCAGCGGCGTTCGACGACTGGTGGAACTGGCGGGTGACCACCTGGATGCCGTACTGGACGTACACGGCCGCGACGTAGAAGCCAAACGTGTCGCACGAGAAGCGCGTCACGTATTTGAGCCCCTTGACAGCATTCAGCGCAGCGGCGACCCAGTGCAGGATCGCGCCCCAGAGGTACACCCAGCCCATAAAGTGGAGATAGTTGAAGTTCTCGCGGCCGCTGAAGATGTCGAAGATGGTCTTGTTGAACACGGTGATGGGGCCTGGGGGTTAGGCGAGTTAGGGGACATCAACCCACCAGTGACGCCCGAGATCAATAATGGCTGTCCGCCGAACACCGAGGCGACAAACGCAGCCATGAACTGCCGTCAGCGGCATACTGTACCACACTTACAGAAGCAAGCAGCACCTCCTGGACGCCGTACAGATGTGTTGTTTCCTGTCGTCAGCCGCGCCCAGACTACACTTACAATAAGATCCAGCGAGAACGCCAGCCCCGGGAGCACATTCGCAAAGAAGATAAACTATCGTCAGCTCCACCAGCTGCACCCCTCACAAGAGTAGACGGTATCACGCGGTAGTTCCACGCCTCGGTCCAGTCCGAGAGATACCACGGGGCGCGCGCGCGGATGTCGCGCACCATGCCCGCGAACGGCATCCAGCTGCTGCGCGTGCGTGGGGCCTTGGACGGCGACGGGGGGTGCGACTGCTCGTCCTCTTCTGCCATTGGCGGGTACTCTGAGCGCGACGTCGAGTGCAGCAGCGTCAGCGGCGGTTCGGGCGGGTTGGACGGCCGCTCCGCCCGCGCCGGCGCGCGGTACGATGTCGGGCTGCCGGCGTCGTCGCGCGACATCTTCGAGCTCCGCGTCGGCGACAGGGACGGGCGGCGCCGTGTCGCCGAAGCGCTGCGCCGGGATGTCGGTGAGCTCATGATCGGACCCGTAGATGATGTAGATGTCCAAAGTCAAGAGTGACGATCGAAATCCCGTCGCGCAGCAAAATCATTGTTATGGCTTGGCATCTGTGGTGAGTGTCGGTTTCGTATTTTTAGTGACCGCTCAGGGCTGCGGGGTTGGTCGTGGCCCCGCCGGCTCCGGCTTGTCTCCGCCTCGGCTGCTCTGTACATACAGCGGCCTGGGAGTGTGGACGGTAGCGTGGGAACATGTGTATGCATACCAGCTCGGTTCCGAAACGGCAAGAGGGGGCACTCTACGTACAGTGGCGGAAATGTCCCCGCAGATCGGCAAGATGCCGAGCTGCCGAGATAAACCTTGATACCGTCTAGTCGAGTTGTTAATGTACCCTACATCACAGCAGGGCTAGCAGAAACGGGAACAACCGCTGGCATACATGCGCGAGATTGGGCAGGGAGGCGAGATCCTGACAGTGGAACCGTCCCACTCTGGCTTTGGTGGTGTTGAACTCGATTGCCTCTCACGCCCCTGTTGCCACCTCACTGTGTTACTTTAATGTAAATGACATCTCATACAATGTTGATTAACGCCCCTAATGGCGACGGGCGAATAATAATATGCACTACCACACCCCGACAAAGCTCACGATGCACCATGCCAAGCTGACGCACCCGATGGGGAGGATGCCGACGTACACGATGAGGTCCTGCCACAGCCGTCGTCCGAGACGGCGTTTCTGGAGCTGCCGCTCCTTACGCGCGAGCAGCATGTCCGCCGCGGGATCGGCAAGCGTTGTCGTGCGGATATGAGAGTTGCTGCTCCTGCTCCGGGGGAGGAGGGCATCCTCGTCTTCCGGCGCCGGTGGCGGCGGGGCGTGCGAGGGGAAGATGATGGCCAGCGGGGAGCGGACGTGGAACGTGATGATGAAGAAGACGGCTGAGAGTTAGCAACGAAGACACGCATCAACTCACATGGAAGTAGCCATCCCACAGCAATGGTGGCCATGACGCCCAGCAGCTCGATCTTATCGGCGAACACACCGCCTATGCACGCAAAGCCCACGACGACGCCCCACATGAGTAGGCCAACCCAGCGGGATGCCTTGTTCCGCTCCGCTCCACGGTCGACGTCCAGAGCCGCTAGGATCGTATCGCGGCCGCGGAGCAGCCACATTGTCATGCTGCACAGCACAATGACGCACATCATCACACGCGCAGTGTTGACCCACCCGTCGTCTGCTGGGAGGAGTGCAAACGCCGATGGTCCCTCGGGGAGCAGATAGTACGGAACCAGTGCGGACGGGAGGGCCAGTAGGATGATAATGATGCCGGCGGCCAAGCAGGGCACACCGAACTGTTGCCGGTGTCCCCGGGCAAGAGATGAGTGGACATCCAGCGTCAGGAGGTGGGGCGTGAAGAACATGACAAGCGTGGCTGCCAGTTAGACACCACATGTGGTACAACTCACTCAGTCCAGATCCAGCAGAGCCAGTCACGAGACCACGCAGACCGCGCTTGGCAATTGTTGTTGTTGATGTTGCTGCCGCAGCTGATGTCGCTCCTGAGGCCATCGCCGCTGCCGACACGATCGCCTGTCCCGACTCGGCCGCCTTCTTGGTCACCTCCACAGTGCGGCCGATGATCACGAACGCGACAATGGGAAGGAGCATAGCGACGACCACCGGAGCAACTCGCAGTGTCCGCAGTGTCCGACTCGGAACGACAATCGGCGTCAAGCACAATCCCGAAAGAATCGTCCAGGTGATGCGCGAGCCAAGAACGCCGTCGGGAAGATACTGCTTGACCATCGGTTCAAGAAGCACATAGACCGCTGATTGTGTGAGTGGTAGACAAATTGAAGCACTCACATCCCATCCAACCGACTGTTGCACCCATGGTGGCCACAAGCACAAACGCTCGGCCAACACCGAGTCCGTACTTTCCGAAGCGCTCTCCGACACAGGCCGCGAACACGTCCTCAAACGCCCGAACTTTCAAGTACCACGAGAGGTAGACGATAACGATATGTGCGCATGCACTCAGTGCAGCAATGACGCAGAATAACGGCACGAAGAGAGCGACACCTGCGGGCAGAAACTCTGTCGAGACGTTCGACAGCACCGGAAACAGTGCGAGCGGGTGTGCGAGCACTAGCGGAGCAACGAGCTGACGGTCAGCACATGTCCACATGTGTGCAGACATTCCCACTGTTACTCACCATCATCAACGACTTGTCACCTGGTTCGTCGTCCCACTTCTTCCTCCTTCGTCGGACGAGCGGTTCCACTGCCTCCTCTGCAAATGTCTCTTCCAGCTCGTAGTCGTCTTCGCCGTCGTTCAGCCCGATGCTCGAACGCGAGACCTCGCTCCAGTCGTCGGCAGTGTACACGCTGTCGTCGTCCGACCCGTCGTCTCTAGCGTTCTTGGCGTATCCTCCCGACGCGCTCCGGGAGCGGTTCAGCTTGAGTCCTAGCAGGCTGCCAGATCCGAGCAGACTGGCTGACCGCGAGTGTCGGCCGGCAATGCCGTTCGCCGCCGCCCCCGCCGGCCCCGAGACCACTCGTCCCGCAGGAGTCGGCCCGGGACTCCCAGTTTCTGATCGCGAGTTCGGCCATCCACTGGCTGTTGTTGGCGTCACGGGGGATATTCCGCCGAGGCTGACCCTGCTTGGGCCCTCACCGCGGTCGTCCACGCGCATAATGAACGGCAGCGTCGGCACTGGCGGGGGTGATGGCCGCGCAGAGCTGCTCATGGTCGTAAGAGGCGTAAGTGATGAGGGGGTATAATATTATAAGTGTTTGCGTGTTTGTTGAAGAGAGAGAGAGAAACAGAACATTGAATGGAGCCAAAGAGATAAAATAGAGCTAGAGCCTAAAAGGGTCGAATTCCAGCCTATTTTGAAGCCACCATTCCATTCCACTCCAGCTCCAGCCACTCGACTACTGGGCGACGTGACTTGGACACCTGATGCGTCTGATGCGTCTGATGCAGATACGTCGTCTCCTGTCGCCGTATCTCCTCTCAATCTGGTCCAAGAACACGTGCAACGACATTTGTTGTTTCATCATTGCCCAGCACTCCCCCGACCTATTCCGCTCACACTCGCACTCGCCATCCAACAAATGCCCCAGAGCCAGAGCACATTCAAGCGCAAGGCTCACAAGGCCTACTTCTCGCGGTGTCTGAGTGCGCTGCCTGCATCGGCGCAGGAGCATGATTCGAACCGGTACGTGCCGAACTAGTCTCGGTGATAGCCTCGGGGTGTTGTGGAAGTGGACGACGCCTGCTCGATGCGGTGGGATGACTCGACTGACACGCAGTGTGACGATCGCATTCTTCTGCCTCGCTGGGCTGGATCTCTTGGGCGAACTTAAACCCAGCGAACCGGATCGCGAGGCGTGGATCGACTGGCTGTGGTCATTGCAATCTCGTGCGTATCGGCGGTCTATCGGGAAAGACTGTCTCAATGGGACGGAAGAGTCGGAGATTCACCCCGTCCCATGCAACAGTCACGCCCATCTCTCCGAAGCGCGTCAACTGACAAGCAGCAACCGGCGGCTTTGCCGGCTCCCCCTCTGCAACCCCGCACATTCCGTCAACGTATACCGCGCTCGCGGCGCTCTCCCTCCTCGGTGACGACTATAAGCGATTGAATAAGGATGGGCTGGTGCGGTTCCTGCGCGCGTGCCAGAAGGAGGATGGCAGCTTCTCGCCGACCGAGGAGGTGTCTGGCGCGTTTCAGAATGACGCGAGGATGAGCTACTGCGCCTCCATCGCGCGTGCGGTGCTGCGGGCGCAGGGCGTCGAGGGCGACGTGTTTGAGGTGGCCCAGGCGAGGGAGTTTGTCGAGCGGTGTAAGGTGAGCTTTGTTGCGTAGAGCAAGCTGACGACAGACATGGGACGGAGGATACGGTGCGCGTCCGGGTCTCGAGGCACAGGGTAAGCAACCATATAGGTTGCAGCTGACAGCAGGCGGAACGACCTACTGCGCGACGGCGGCACTGTCGCTCCTCGGCGGCGAGCAGGAGCTCGAGGAGACGACACGATGGCTCACGCAGCGCCAGATCGGCGGCTTCCAGGGGCGGCCGGGCAAGCTGCAGGACGTGTGCTACTCGTTCTGGTGTGGCGGGGCTCTTGCTGTAAGTCACACTCTTCTTCGTTTCTGACATCAGACACTCTCCCACGCGGATCTCGTCAACGCGCCGGCCAACTCATCCTTCCTCCTCGACGCCCAGTCGCCGATTGGCGGTTTCGGCAAGGAGCCCGAAGACTTTCCGGACCCGTTCCACTCGTACCTCGCCCTCGCAGCGCTGAGCCTCACGCCAGCGCGCGACGAGCTGGGGATCAAGGCGATCGACCCCGTGTGGAACCTCACGCCTGTCGCGCGAGACTGGCTGCTCGGCGGCTGCCTGCAGTCCCAATCATAGCATAGATCAGCACCAGCATTGTCTTTCTTCTTTCATTGTATGCTTCTTTGGGATGTATGGCCGTGGTTTTAGGTATATCGCTAGTGTTACATGGTGCTGCATCTAGAGTCTATCACCCCTCACTTCCGCCTGCTGTCGACGATACCGCGGCCAGGGATCCGACCGCTATCCCGCATCGCGCGCTTCATAAAGTTCTTGCGCGCCGCGTTGGTGCCGGCGAGGGCCTGGCCGGGTGCCACGACGGGGGGCAGGTCACCCGAGGCCGTGGACAGCACGGGCGGGAGGAGGTGTAGTGTTGTCGAGTCGCTATGTGTCAGCTAGAAGTAATAAAAACATAGCTGGAGGTATAGGCGATCAGAGGGTGGTGCATGAAGTGTGCGCTCATGTTGATCACGACTTCGTTGGTATCGTCACTTCGCCAGAAGTGTCACGGTACAGGACTCACTTGATCTTGCGCGATGTCTCCTCGGTACGCCTCTTCTTCTTATTCCGCTGCTTGGTCTTCTTGGCCTGGGTGGTGGTGTTGAGCGCGGCAGCCTCGGCGGCGGCGGCAGTCTGCGCCTCGGCGGCAGCGAGGATGCCGGCCGACAGCGGTGCGACGCCGGGGGTGAGGTCCCACGCGGCCTCGTCGTCCGACTCGGGCTCGGCGGCGGCCTTGGCCTTCTTGCCCTTCTTGCTCGAGGGCTCCTCAGCCTTGCCGGCCTTGGCCTTCTTCACCTCGACGTCGTCCTTGGTAGCTGCATGCCCGAGTGCGCGCTTCTCCATAGCGGCCATCATCGCGTCCATCTGCGCGCGCATCCGGCGCCCCTCGGCGGTGAGCGGCTCGTCCTTGAGTGTCTCCGATTCGTCCGAGTCGCCGTCCTCCTCGTCCTCGTCCTCCTCGGAATCGTCTTCCTCGTCCTCGTCCTCGGAGGCGGTGTGGAACTCCTCGCCCTCAAAGTCCGATCCCATGCTCTCGTCCTCCGAGTCGCCCGCGGCCATGGCGGCATCCATGCGCTTGCGGAGGCGCGCCGTCTCCTCGTCCTCATCCTCGTCCTCCGAGTCGGAGGCGCGTTTCCGCTTGCCCTCCTTCTCCGCCTTCTTCGCCTTGGCCTTGTCCGCCTTGGCCTTTGCCTTTTCGCGCTTCTTCTCCTTGGCCGCCCGCTCCTCCTCGGCCTTCTTGGCCTTGGCCTCGGCGACCTTCTTGCCGCGCGCGGAGGCTGCTTCCTTTGCTGCCCGGCGTTCCCTGTCTGTCAGCTTTCCCAAAGGCTCAACGCTCACTCTTCCTCCGCGGCACGTCGCGCCTCCTCGGCCTCGCGCCCGCGGCTCATGCCCACCGCCTCGGGCGCGTCGTCGTCCGACTCATCGTCAGAGTCTTGCGCGGCCGCCGGCTTGGCGACAGGCTTGGGCGCGGGGACCGGGGCGGAGAAGTCGTCGTCGTCACCGAAAGAGATCTTCGTGCCCGTCGCGGGAACAGCGGCGGCGGAGGGTTCTGTGCGCTTCTTGCCCATTTCGTGCGATGGTTGATGGGTGCAAGTGAAGGTTTCTCGTTGATCGTCAAACGCTCTGTAGCTACAAACCTCCACTTGAGGACGAGGAAAAATCAGAATTATCAGGATGGAGGGCGGGAGCAAAATGTTGAGTTTGCCACCTCTCCACGTGGCATCAGTGCGGCAAGAGAATATCCTCCTCCTGCGAACTGGAGTATTATTGTATCTGCTCTCATCGACGTATGCACAGGAGCATCCTTCGGCGTTCGGAGGGGACAGACGCTGCGAGGCGCTCTGCGCTCCAGTAGTCCTGATTTGCCGGGGTACGATCTCCACAGCGCGCAGCAAATGTCAAAAATGAGGTCTTTGGCCCATTCTGGTAGCCCCTTTTAATGCTATTAACCCAGGTGGCGAATCACACTTGCTCTTTGGTGTCCGTACCCAAACCCTCGTGCATTGGCCTTTGACTAAGAATCGAACGGATAGCCTTATGGTACTACTTTTCCGTCGAAGTGCGAGGTAAAGGCGTATTAGCTACTCAGTCAATGCACGGATTGTATGTTTAGACGGAATGGAGGTGGCTTATGTAGTGCATGCAATGCATGATGGGCGGTGTGTGTGCGGATCGAGGTTCGGCGACAATCACCGGCCGTGCGTGCCACACACCGACTACATGCCTCGTTTATAAGACTGAACACTGTCTGACACTGGCACGCTGACTCCCCTGCATGTACACAATGACAGGCAATCCTCACCGCCCAGCCATACTCGCTCCACAGCGCACACGTTGACGTCGGCGATCGGGCTCGGCAATGATATCATGTAATCCCCGACAACAGCGAGTAAGCAACCGATGGCCTCCCCCATTGAGGCCGTTTCAGATCGTACGATGGCGAGCAGTGGGCGATGGGGAACGTGCAATGTCTAATCCAAAAGTCGAACACGACCACCACAGCAACGAGAGTGGCTCCTCGCTCCAAGATAACATAAATTCCACCAAATTGCTGGAATGAAAGTGGCTCGCTGCTGGAGATCACCGACGTCGCTCCGATCTCGGCTCGATCGATCGGTGCCGTCCGAGGCGCCTCGGCCGCCGCTGCCGCTCCGAAGAGTAGGAGTGGTGGCAAGTCTTTATCTGTGTTTTGGCATCGGCATATATAATGCTGATAAATTACTCTGCGCCCTCCGTTTCCTCGTCCGCACCGTCGTCACCGTCGCTAACGTTCTCACCCTCAGCGTCCCGCCCCCTCGTCACCAGCGCCCTCACCGACAGCGACGAAGCGAAGCCGCCAGTCAGGCAAACATCAGACCAACCGTGAGCCCTTCTCATACCAAAGAAATCCCTATATAAACAGCCAGAAACCATGGGCACCCGCAACCGCCGCTCGGACCGTTCCCAGTGGTACAGCAACACGCGCTACCCGCCGCAACAAGGACAAGACGACTAAGACTACCCGCCCCCGCTGCGCGACAACTCGACGCCGTCCCTGTACAGCCAGCCTTCCCCGGGACGCACGCAGACCACGACGTACCAGTACCGCCCCAAGATGGCGTACAACGAGAAGAACCAGAACCCCTTCGAGGACCAGCCGGCGCGCCACGGCGACACGCCGCTCTCGCCCCCGCACACCTACCGCGAGTCGCATGAGCACGACGACCGCTATGGCTTCCGTGAGTCCTGGAGCTGACTCGGCTGACCGTCAGCCAGCCACCCTGGCCGCCCCGACCGCAACCACACCGGCCTCAGCAAGATGTGGCTGTACATCCTGGCCATCTTCCTGCCCCCCGTCCCCGTGTGAGTCCCGAGTAGCCGTCCCAATCAATGTGCTGACCTCCAGCTTCCTCGCGTGCGGCTGCGGCGTCCAGGTCATCATCAACATCCTCGTAAGACGTATCCCCCCGAGTGTCGCTGACAGCAGCTCTGGGTGCTCGGCTGGATCCCTGGTGGGTGGCCCCATTTCTATTCTGACCACAGGTGTGATCCACTCGTTCTACATCATCTACAAGAAGAACGGATGAGCAGTCCAGGCGTCTACCGCTCGCCGTCCCCGACGACGCATTCTATCGCGAGAAGTGTTCGTAGGCTATGCATGCAATGTAGTCTATCCACATGCTTTTAATTGTGAACACAGTTGTACAGCAACTATCTTCTTACTCATATCTGCGTTCACACTCATGTGTCAGGCTTTGTCATCAACGCCCGCACACTGGCGGGCAGCAGCTTCTTTGCCTGGTCCTTTGTCATCTTCTTCAGAGATGCGAGGGGGTAGAACTTGGACACGGCGACAAGCTCGAGGCGGAGCTGGCGTAGAGCGGCCTCGGTGTCGGCCTTGGTGTCCGCTTCCGTCTGGACTGCTACGGTGGGAGGAGCTGTAGTCGAGGGAACGGCGGGGGTAGTAAGTGTTGTCGCAGGGACAGGAGCGACGGCGGGAGTAGCTGCGGTAGGTGCTGGTGCAGCCGGTTGAGATGCAGGAACATCGGCGGCTTGCGGTGTGGGTGCTGCAGGCGTCGAGACCACAGCTGGCTCAACCACAGAGCCATTGGGCTGGGCGTTCTCGGAAGTCTCCACCTTGACCGGCGAGCTGACGCGAGAGCGCTTGGCCTCGGGCTCATCTGCCGGGTCTTCACTGGATCGCTTCACGCCCGCGACGAGAGAGACTGCGTCGGCAGCGGGCGTGTCGACGTCCATGGCATCGGCTGTCTTCTCAGTCGGCGCAGCAGCCACGACAGTTCCATTCGAGACCTGCTTCTCCCGCGCCTCGCGCTCAGCGGCCGTGGCGGCACGCACCGCCTCCTGCTCCCTGGCGACCTTGTCGATCTCGTTGCTTATCCATTCAAGGGCGGGGAGGACGCCGCTCTTGCCACCGATACCCGGGTATAAGAACTCGGACGGGTCGCGGAGGAGCGGGGCGAGGTTGAGGGGGTTGGTGGGTGCCGTCAGGTCGCAGAGGGCAATGTTGCCGTACGCGCGGTCCACGGCGGCGACGGCGGCGGAGGGCGAGAGGTCGACGCCCGCGACTGTCGTGGACCCATCTGTTCCCGCCTTGACGGTCGCTGTGGTTCCGGGAAGGACGTTGCCGATTGCGACGGCAGTCTGGGTTGCGATCCGGCCCAGGTCGCCCTGCACCACACCGCCGTGCCAGCTGTTGGCAACGTAGTCGCGCACGATCGTTTGGCCCTCCGAGGGCTCCTCGTTGCGCCTCTTGGCCGCGCCTTCCAGCGCACCATCGAGGAACCGCTGGACACTCCGTGTGTATGCCTCACCAGGAACGCCGCCAAGGACAGTGTTGTAGAGGAACTCCATCGGCTTGCGGCGCTTGTAGATGTTCTCAAACTTCTGCTCGGGGTATCCGGAGGGCACAGGCGCCGGTACCTCCACGGGTCGGAGGTGGGTCTCCAAGGCCTCAAATTCCCCCAGCGGCTGCTCCTTCTTGCCGATCTTGGTGCGGTTGTGCAGACGGTCGAGCTCCTTCTTCAACATCGGGTAGGGGCCAAACTCGAGATGCTCCATGTTCTTGCGCAGCATCGGCTTGGGCTTTAACCTGTCCGAGCCGGGAAGCGGCGGCTGGCCCGTGGGACCACCAAGGCCATCCCACTCCCACCAGTCGTCTTCCTCCTGGCGCATCCTCTGCCAGTCGACACCGCCGCTGAGATAGTCGCCGTTGCGATGAACGAGCTCCTCAAGGATGCCTGCCGGATCATCCATCTCCGCAAGGTCCCGGCTACCGTCGAGACACCAGTCACGCCATTTGCCGATAAACCTTTCACGGCCACGCACGAAACGCTTAGCACGCACTCGTCGTCCACCGGTTTGATTCCAACCGATGGCCTTGGCGGCAAGAGAGTTGGGCGGGAACTCGAGCATCTGGCTGGGGATCCGCTTCTTGGGCTGCATATCCTTTTCGAGACGAGGTCCACGGTGCGATTTGGAGGGCGCCGATCCAGAAGCAGTAGTTGGGCCAGGGTGAGGAGTGGAGGGCGTCGACTCTGGGAGCGCAGACATGCTCTGGCTCGGGGAAGGTGATGGTGATGGTGTCAAAACCAACGGCCGACAGCGGTCGATGTGCTTCATGCCGTGAGTGAACACCTTGTTCGCTTCACGAAAAGGCATTGTGCCAGGCATGTTGAACGTCTTGGCAGCGTCGATAACTTTGCGAAAGTCGGTCTGGTGGTTAGAATTCAGGTCTGAGCAGGTATCATACCTCGAGCTGGTCCATGTTCGTGTACGTCCCGTCGTCGAGCTTCCTCTGCATGGTTCCGAGATCCATGGCCTTGTCTTCGCCACCGATGCGGTCCCAGTAGTCGGGGTAGTCCTCAATGTTAACTGCCATGTCAGTAAGATTGGCACATTTGCCACCCACCAGGCTCGAGGAAAAAGCCGTACTATATCATCAGCAACGGTCCACACTGCAACCACTCACAGAATCCTTGCGTGCCATCTGTGCCAGCACACCCTTGGCGAGCTCCTGGAACGGCCGCTTGACTCGCTTCCACCTGGTCTGCCGCGGGGTGTAGTCTACGTAGGAGCCATCCTGATATGATGGCGAGTCGGCGCCAGGCGAATAAGAAATGTCGGCATTCGGCGACAGCGGTAGCGACAGGGGGTCGACATCGTAGTCATCGCCCTGCATCTCCATCTCTGACATGGGCGTGGACAGGCCTGTGGCCATGGAGCGCGGCGTCGTGCGCGGGGTGACCAGGTGGGGAGGGATAGCGGTCGGACGCTTCTTGGGCCGCCCGCGCTTGCGCTTCGGTTCGCTCGGGCCCGGCGTCGAGACCGGGGTGCCCGTCATCGGCGTAGATGCAGCGGACGACATGACCGATGGCGACTCTGAGTATATGGGCAGCGACGAGAGGTTGAGCCTGATGGTCGGCTTGGGGTCGGTGGATGTGTGTGGGGGCGGCGAGTAGTCATCGTCGTTGCTCCCCATACGTAATCCGAGCGCATCGTCAGCATACGGACTGCTCTGCCGTGGCTCGCGCTCGGGCGTAGACTCCTCGCTCCTGTCGCGCGCACTGCGCCCCTTGGCTGGACGCGCGATGGGCGTCGAGGGGCCAGCCACCGCCGCGAGGTTGAGCTTGAGTTTTATAGGGGGCATAGTGGGAAAATCCCCCGGAGAGAAAAGACTCTGAGGCCAACGCGGCCTAGCGGAATTCTTTCAAAGGAGAAGAATAAAATGCCACACTCGTTCGGAGATGCGACCGCGAGTCGCGATGCGCGAGGACGGCGTCGAGGGGGTGGACTTGTCGGGTGGAGGGGGGCTACGCGGGGGGAGCGCGGTATCGGATGATGAAGATGCAATGGAGAAGTAGAGTATGGCCGACGATGCTGAAAAACGGAACCTTTCATTTGGATGAAGGGTAATACGTGGCTTTCATGTGAATAGCACGTGGCAAAATGTATACGTAATGCAATGGACCAAGGTGGCATGAGGTCAGTGGCAGAATGACTGGTGTTCTTTAGACGATGCATAGGTGCAACCTAGACCAGGGCTGGAGGTATAGCCACTCACTAGCAGTGTTTACTCTTATTGAAATTGCACCACCAGAGCACCTCCTGGGAGACAGCCCCCGACAGGTATCGTCGTCGTCGGAGTGGAAGGAGAAAAGTCGCCTCGACGAAGTCGGGCTGCCCTCTGCGATATGTTCCTTCCCAAAAGCCAAGCGAGGGAGTCTGATGTGCAGATGACCTCCTTCTACGACCTGCGTGTAGCAAGCACTTCCTTAAAGTTCTCAAACGAACAGGCCAGAATACACAATGAACAATAGCCCCTCACCTAGCATCGCGAAACCTGACTTTCTTTTCGCGACCTCACCCCTCGAGTGCCACACGCACGGGCCTCCTATCACGAGGCTGGAAGAGGCTTGGCACAGTAGCTGTTTCTCAGAAGTGAACCGCCCTGTTCAGACACGAGAACGCCTTATGGAATCAGTTCCGCACCTGTCTCACTGAGACATCACACACAGCCCGTCACCTGGGATATCCGCCGCATTGGCGATTCCATGCGGTGCAGTGAAGGGCGCCCGACTGTGCAGTGGACCACTTCCAAGGAGACGACGAAGAAGATTGGGGTGGATATCGGCCTCGGAGCGGGGTACTCGCTCTTTTCGGCGTCGGCGGGCATGTCGTGGTCGGACGAAAACGAAGTCCAACAGCTACACCATCACCAAGTTCTGCGGCGACTTCACAGAGACCAAGTGCATCCAGGGCGGCAACGCGCTCATCGAGTCGCGCATCCAGGAAGGCTGGGTAAGCCTCATTGGTCCCGACCGCAAGGGCAAGGAGGGCGAGACGAAGGTGCCCGACTGGATTGGCATGTACGACGACGCGACTCGTAAGGGCTTCCGTGCCCCCAAGGGCCACAAGGGCAGCGACCACAACATCTACGTTTACAACCCCCGCTCCGAGGGCGGCTGGGACACCTGGGAGACGACCGATGCCTTCTGCTACTCGTCGGACAACTCGTACTACTCTGCCTTGAGCGCGACATCACAGAACCCTCGAGCGTCAGCTGCCACGAGCTTCTCAGCAGCGAGTTTGAACAACTGCGGTGTAAACGCTTGGGGGTCGATACATTTATAGTTGTAGCAATGATCTTCGTCTTACGCAAGAAGACTGGAAGACGTAGTGGGTAGTGGAAGAAACAAGTAAAACCATGCAGATTCCGGGCAGTGTTTACCTGACTGCCGGTGCTGCTATGGTGTGTCAGTTGTCCCTGGGCAAGCTTTTTCTGTAATGGTATCTCATGCATAATCAAGCCAATGGTTTCTGGAGATTGGAGCCAGCTACAAGCCTCGCCAAAGTACTGCCTTGTCGGCACGTCCCAAGACAGCTCAGTACGGCGCGGCATACGCAAACCGGCCCTGGCTATACGTGAGCGGAATGCTGCCGCCAGACGATACGTCTGTGCGGGTCTGTTCTCGCTCCGGGATCTCGACACTGTCGTCAGCAACGAACTTTACAACTACTCACCGTTTGGCAGCAGCCACAGCGCTCGTCCGGGCGGCGGCCACCGCCACCTCGACGCGCTCCCTAATCTCTAGCCGGCGCGACAGCTTGCGCACCTGTCGCCTCAGCTTGCGGATCTTGCGGTCCTGCCGCGCCCGGAGGTCCTGCATGTCGGCGTGCAGGTTATCGAGCGCCTCGTAGATCGGTACCGGGGGCGGCGGGGGAGGGCCGGTGGCTACCGTTAGTACAGTACAATACAACATTACAAGCGCCGTCGGACTCGATCCTTGCTTCGGAGAGAAAAAAGAACTGCTCCAGCTCCGATTTGAACGGAGGATCTTCTGTTATGAACACCTCAGGGGATACAAGACAGACGCCGTAACCACTTGGCCACAAGAGCAACGACAACACCCACACAAAGAAGCACGTGGCGAGATCGGACCTGATACTCACAGTCGTCGGCAGTCACGAGCGAGTCCTTGAACCGCGCCGCCTCGTCGACGATAGCCTTCCAGACGGGAAATCCGCTGAGGCGGGAGATGAACGCGTCCAGTTCGCGGATGACGGATCGTGGCGCGGGGACGGGGACGTGGTTGCTGTGGTTTGCTGCCATGCTCATCAGAGTCGCGAAGGAGGCGCCGTCGGGGACGTGGAGGAGGGATTGCGGGATGGGGATCATGGTGGTCTGTGATGGTTAAGAGAAGAGCGATGAGAGGTAGTGGATAAACTCTGGTCAGTTCAGTGTTTATATATCAGTCTGCCGGGTCGCGCTCGATGGTGCTGATTCAGATGCGGACGAGAATGGCAGTGAGGGCCGCCGCATGCAGCCAAGTGGGCACTTCGGTGCACCGAAAGATGCAAGCATGCATCGGAACGGAATCCAGTCTCCAGTGTTTGGCCGCATCTCATATGCATGTGGAAACGGTGCAATCGCAGAAAGCCAGAAGCGTCCAAGACACCATTTGCCACCTGCCACAGCCGTCTAAATCGCCAGGCTGACGTCACGCCAATGCATCCAAAGTCGCCCAGATTCCAAGTCTCATCCGCATCCATCCTCTCAGTGACCTGTCAAACCGCCATGGAGAAACCCGAGCCTGAAGCAACCCCGCCAACCCAGCCTCTACCAATAACCCAGACGGACCCGACCCTCCCGCCGGCGCCGGACTCCTTCGTGCGCGACCCACACAAGCTGATCGCGTACGTCGTGCCCTTCCCGACACCGAATGATGCGCCGAACGCGCCCCTCCGCTTCGTGTTGTACACCCCGCCCCCGCCGCCGCTGCTCAAGCCGGACCCGGCCTCGGGCGACCGGGAGCGCACGAGCGCAAAGGTCCAGCGCAAGTGGGAGACGGAGGTGCGGGAGGCACACCAGAGCGCCGCGCCGCTGCTGAGCTGGAAAGGCCTAAAGGCGCGAGTTACGCGCGGCGTGTACTGGGCCGTAGGACAGACGACGACTGCGGATCTGGACTTTTTGACGCGCATTCCGCGCGATGGCGAGGTGGCGAGGAGTCATGCGCATGAGAGAGCGGTGAAGAAGGAGAAGGCGGAGGCTGCGGGGAGGGAGGTCGGCGCGCCGGATGCAGTGCCAGAAGGGACTGCGCCGACGACAGACGCACCGCCAACGATCGCTCTTGACGACTCGGACTCGGACCACGAAGAAGACGAGCACGACCACCCCGACGAGATGTGCCGCACTGTCAAACTCCACTCGATGGTGCTCATCTACCCGCCCTCGATGAAGATGACCGAGGACGAGCTGCGCACCGAGTTTATCAACTCGCTGATGCGCACCAAGTCGAAGGCGCAGCGGGACGCGGTGATCGCCACGGGGTTACTGCCAGTGACTGCCGCGCTAGATTGGGCGCTGGTGTTTGTCGGCTGGATCTTTGGTGAGCTACAGCCCCCGATTTAGCTGACACGCAGGCGGCGCACTCGAAGTCGACGCGATCTGGATGGCCAACTCGTTCCGCGGCGCCAAGACCGCCCGCAGCGTCACCCGCCGACTGGCGAGCACGACCGAGGCGATCGTGCTCGAGTTTGTGCCTTCTGACCGCGCGGCCGTGCTCGAGTCGTACCTCCTCGGCGCGTGCATTGCGCGCGACCGCAAGCGCTTCGCCCGGCCAAACTGGGGCATCCCCACCGAGAGCGACGTCATGACCACCATCGGCTGGCAGGCGTCGCAGAGCTACCAGGACGAGAACTGGGAGGACGAGACGTGGGAGCGCGCACAGGTCGTCAGTGACCTCCAGGTCACGATGAAGAAGGCCGCCAAGGGGTGGGACAAGTGGGTCAACCAGTTTGAGAAGAACCCGCAGAAGGCGCTCAGCCGGTAGACATGTTCATGATGCAACGATAATGTACGCCAGAAACGGAGGACTCATAGACTGTCCCCTCACTTCACAACAGGCAGCCAATAACCTCTCCACCGACGACTTTGCCAACGCCTCTGCACACTCTGCGTCTATCCGTAACATGCATGCAATGATATCAAGCCCCAATACACCTCTACGGCGCAAAGGGCGGAGAGCGGAGCCGACCCTCCGCCAAAACTACCTTTTTTGACGTCTACATCTGCACTCCGTCGGCCTGGAGGTCCTCGCCGCCCATAGTCTGGACGCCGCCACCACCACCGCCGCCGGGGCCGGCCTGGATGCTCTTGACAACGTCGTCGACGCGTAGCAAGAGGACCGCGCTCTCGACGGCAGTCTTGAGTGTCTGCACCTTGACGGCAGCCGACTCGAGGAGGCCGTACTTCTGCATGTCGGTCACCTTGCCAGTGTCGCCGTCGATACCGTACATGCTCTCGCCCGAGGCGTGCTTGGCACGCAGCTCGGTGAGCGCACGGATGGCATTGCCGCCGCAGTTCTGGATGAGCGTGCGGGGAATGACCTCGAGGGCCTCGGCAATGGCCTTGTACGGCGCACCCGAGACACCAGGCATGGACTTTGCCTTCTCGGTAAGAGCGACGGAGATGGCCATCTCGGTGGCACCTCCACCGGGGGCGAGGAGCGGGTTGAAGACGACGTTGCGGGCCACGGACATGGCGTCGGCAAGGTTGCGGTCAATCTCGTTGAGAATGTCCTTGGAGGGACCACGGAGGAGGATGGTGCATGCCTTGGGGGCCTTGCACTCCTCGAGGAAGGTGAAGTACTCGTCGCCCATCTTCTCAATGTGGAAGAGACCACAGCCGGTTCCGACGTCCGAGTCGCGGAGGTCGTCGACACGGTTGACAATGGTGGCGCCAACGGCACGGGCGATACGGTTGTTGTCCGACTTGCGCACACGACGGATGGCGGTGATAGGGGGGTTGGCCTTGAGGAGGTAGTGCTGAGCGAGGTCTATAGAGTCAGTAGTGCACATTCCAGCCGCACGTACCAGAAACACCCTTTTCGGTGAAGACAATGTCGGGCTTGAACTCCATAATCTTGTCGCACATTCCCTTGATCTGCTCCTCCTCAATCTGGAGGATACGGTTCCAGTCCTCCTCCTTTGAGATCTCGATGTTGGTCTGCGACTCTCCCTTCTTGTACTCGAGGGGGCAGTCGAGGAGAACGATACGCGGGTTCTCGATCCTCCTGCGCATCTTGGGGTGGGTAACGTCCTTGTTGACCATGACACCCTTGAGCACGCGCGACTCCTCGATCTCTCCACCGGGGACCTTCTCGACACGGGCGTAGCGCTTAATGTCGACAGTCTTAATGTCGAGGGACGCGCCGCCGGTCTCGCTGGCGCCAACGAATCCGCTCTCCTGCTCGGCAGTGACGGCAACAGTCTTGACGGCGTCGAGGGCGAGGTGGCACATGAGGTCCGACCAGCGCGAGACAAACTTGGTGCCGATCGAAGTCTTGATGAGCGCGAGCATGTCGGCCTCGGACGAGATGTCGACACCGACCGAGATCTTCTGAATGGTGGCAAGGGCATCCGCGAGGGCAGCCTTGTACGCGCGAATGATGACGACGGGGTGGATGTTGCGCTCGAGGAGGGGGAGCGAGTAGGCGAGGATCTCACCGGCGAGGATGATGACCGAGGTGGTTCCGTCACCGACCTCCTCGTCCTGTGTACGCGAGAGCTCGATCATCGACTTGGCGGCGGGGTGCGCGACGTCAATCTCACGGAGAATGGCGTGGCCGTCGTTGGTAAGCCTGGGGTTAGAGAGTACCGGGCGGCGCGCTGCTTACAAGATGCCGCCCATGGGGTCGAGGACCATCTTGAGCATGGCCTTGGGGCCGAGACATGTCCTGATAACATCGGCGACGGTCTGCAAGTCAGCAAGAGCTCCACGCGGTCTTATTTACCTTGGCGGCGACAATGTTGGCGGTCTGGGTCTTGCGGCCCTGCTGGCGCTCGGGCCCGCCGGTGTCTGCTGTCAGCTCCAACTTTTGCTGTTAACGCACTCATGACCACCATCGGCATTCCGTTGGGGAGAGCCATGGTTGCTGGTGTTTAGGTGGTAGAGGTGGATACGAGGTGTCGCGGAAGAGCGAACTTTTAGAAATCGGAAATTATAGACGCGCGGCGGAGAGCTAATAAACGCGCGACGGTGTAGCTGCCCAGGTGAACGAGCGTGGCTTTTGGAGTTGACGGGATGGGCGGGATCCCTGTTTAGTTATAAGTGAAGAGGATCGGGGGGTTGTTATTGTTGAGAGTTGTTGTGGAAACACGCCAACTCGTCGTCGTCGTCGTCGGTGGATCGGTGTGCAGTCAGGTCGGTGCGTGCCAGCGTTGGTGGTCGCGTTCAGAACATCAACGAAGCTCAACGACGACGCGCGTGGCTCCCACCAGCCAAAATAAGTGCCAACAGAGATATTGCCGTTATTTCCGTTACTCACGTGGTTTCTGCATGTGCTTGTGTCGGCCCCCAGGTTCCAGGCATGGACTTTTCCAGTCACCCACTCTCATTGACCTCCACCCGGCCATGCAAATCCCATGCACTCAGCTCCGCCCGGTTTGTCCCCGCTCCAGCCAGTGACCCCCGTCCTAGGCGTCCTGATCCTGGGCGAGCGTGCGCTCATCTCCATCGTGTGCAATAGATTAGATCTCTCTGCTCCTACCCCCACCACTCGCAACCGAAACAACAATGCTCCGCGCCGCTGCCCCCGTCCTCCGCACCGCCGGTCGCCGCGCCTTCTCCTCCTCGGCCATCGTCCGTGAGCAGATCGGCACCGTCGGCCCCGCCGTGCCCGTTAAGCAGCCCGTCGGAGGCTTCCGGTGAGTTTGTTGTTGTTGGCGTTGTCAGCGCGCGAGAGCTCGGACGGCTCGATACTGACATGTTTCTTTCTTATTGTACCTCTTACGGCTATACAGTGGCGGGTAAGTCTCTCCACGCATAGCTGTTACTGACCACCAGTATCCTCGGCTTCGTACGTCTGACCCATGTCGACTAATGACCTAACCCCAGCTCCTCGGTTTCTCGGCCGCGACCTCGCTCGGCATCTACTACCTCCAGGAGGACACAAAGATTGCCACAGGTCTTCTGCTCGCGTCGGTCGACGAGCTCCAGAACGGCACCCAGCGCATCACCTCGCACCTTGACCGTCTCCAGACTGTCGAGAAGGACCTGGCGGCCCTCCGTTCCGCCGCGGCTGTCAAGGACGACACAGCCAAGGTCCGCGCCGAGATGAAGAAGGTCTACGTGAGTAGAAGTCAGGCGGAGGTCTGGCTGGAGATTTTTGGAGGCTTGCGGAGAGTGCAAGTCCCACTGGGCTCGGGCCTCCTCCGAAACTGCCTCTGCCTTTGAATTTTATGCTGACATCCAGGACGGCCTCCACCTCGAGCTCCTCGACCTCCGTGCCCACGTCTGGGGCGTTGAGCAGGACCTCCAGAAGGTCGTCAAGACAGGTGCGCAAGTCCAGATTTAGTAAGACAGCCGTCTTGTCTTCTCACTGCGATACGAACAGCAGGCTAACCTCCCAGAGTCGATCCGTATCTAGACGTAGACAGCCTCCGGGTAAAAAGCATGCACTATGGAATGCATTAACTGATTTTGCGTGGTGCTCTGACGATGGCGGCGTGATATCTGACAAGGGCTAGGCATTGCAGTTGAATCTGGGGAGGGGACATGTCCCCGCGCCCCTGCAGTCCGACTTAGGCCTCAGCCGCCAAGTCAAGTCTCCATGCTCCGTGTCTTAGCATTTGACTCGCCGAGTGCAACTAACACTGATATGGTCGTTATATGTGCATGAATAGATGAACGAATATATGCTAGGATAAATGCGATAATACAATGGGTGTCACCGTGACTACTCTTACTCTTCTGGCGCTGTCTTCTACTCAATGTCCATGGCCTCGTCGGCAGGCTGCTCCCAGGCAGATCCTTCCGTGTCCATACCATTGGGCACAGCCGGCGCGGGGTCGGTCGTCATAAGGTCCTCGTCGTCATCCACCTCCTCGAATCGGTGGCTGTCCTGGCCGTGCTGGGCCGCGTTATTCCACTCCCACTCCTGCACGATCGGATTGGGATCCGTGTTCGCGGCACCGATAGGGCGGTACAGCACCAGGCCGCGCTCGGGCGACGGCTGGCCGGGGACGAACTGTTCGCGCTGGGCATTGATAATGTGCGTCAGGAGCGAGGGCGAGATCGTGAACCCCTGGTGGCCGGGCTGAGTCAAGTGCCGGTTCTCGTCGTACGAGTACTGGCTGTTGCGCTTGCTCTCGGGGGAGCCGGAGCGGTAGTAGTCTGGCGGGGGCGGAGACGATTCCGGGGAAGACAGCGTTGTCACAACAATCCGGTCCTTCTCAGGCTCGTACCAGCCAGGCCCGTATGATCCTTCCGGGAGCGCGTCCATGTCCACGTCCATGCCCTCTCGCCGGCGCTTCTTCGCCTGAGGCTCGGTGGAGGCCCGCTGTTTACGTTTGCTCGACTCGAGCATCTCGACGCGGACACCGTCCTCGTGGTGGGGCCGCACGGGCGTCTCAGGGGGGTCCTCCACCGACGTCGGCAGGACAGGCGGGGACGGGCGGGCTGGAAGCCGGAAAGTGGCGTCCGATTCATAGTCGTCGTCTTCCTCACTCGGAGATGTTGACGAAAAGGACGAGTTTCGCTTCCATTCTCTCGGGCGCTTGTAGCGGGGCGAAGTGCGCGTGTGCGGGTGGTCGGGGAGAACTTCGACGCCCACATCGCCATCTAGGGGCGGCAGGGTTGGCTCAAGCCCATCGTCATCGTCGTCTGCGTCGGGTGCGGCGCCTGGTGCCGTTTGCTGCGTCTGATTGTTCAGCCACCCAGGCGACATTCCAAACCCGGTGTTGGGATCTATCGACATGGCTTGGAATCCATTTGCGAGATTCGGCCGTCTCCGCTTCGAGTCGTGGGGCCGATTCTGGGTCGGGTCCTCGAGCGAAGAGTCGGCGCCGCGTTTACGCCCCTGTCCATGGTTGTCTCCTGGTCCTGGGGTAGAGAAGACGGGGGTAGAGTACCCACTCGAGCCCGGCGACATGAACTGCGCCGGGGGGAATGTGGGGCCCGTCGGCGTGCGCGGCGACTGCGCACCGGGCACGAAGGAGAACTGGGACTGGGCCATGGTGGGAGCTGGCGGTCGGGTGGGGAACAGAGGAGATTGTTGACTGTAGGGGCCCTATGCGTAAAGACTGAGGACCCCGATTCAACTTTTATAAATGCAGCTGAATCGCGAAGAGCAAGGTGTGCTGAAGAGAGTGAGTGTGGAGAATGCAGAGTTTGCTAGGGCGGTCGCGATCATCAGTGATGTAGACAAGAGGCGACGTCGAGGATACGCGATCCCGCCATGACTCCGAAGAGTGTTCGAGAACACTACGGACCTGTTCTACGTAAGGCAGCATGGCTCTAGCGTGTGTGCCACGTGAGCCAGATTAGCAACTCAATGATACTCGACGTCATTGGCCGATCATGACGGTGGCGGATTAGCTCGGAGCCAAGCAGGGCTGGATCGCGGGAATCTGTGTACAAGGTCTGGGCACGTGAATCTCTGCATGTGTGCATGTGTGTGTTACAGCAGCATGTGCGCCCTCTCGGCCTCTCGGAGTGTACATGTGTCCTTTCGGGCCTGCTGCTTGCTGCTGCTGTACTCCTGATACACTCTGACAATCAGTTACGCAGGTATTGGATTGGCAGATTAGGTCTAGATTTCGCCCCCTCTTGATTAACCCGAGCCGATCATTTCTCGCCCAGTGCCCAGTTAACCAGATTCATTTACGCAGGATTGGACGGGATCAAAATAAAACAAGCTATTCTGGCCTCCCCGTACGCGTACGGGTGCGACAGCTCGCAGCACCCCACTTTGCTATCAGCCTATCGGCTGTCGGTATCAGATGGATCAAGTGGATCAAGTGGATCCGTTGGAAAGCATTCCTAATTGGGACCTGAAAGTGATGGCTTATGACCTGGCCTATGATGGGCCTATGATGGGCCTATGACCTACTGTACCTCGTTTGATAGTATCATTACCCTGAATCGTATCCATGCATGCCCATGCAAGCCCTGCTGTCCCTGCCACCCACCCCAGGGCCCAGGGCACCACCGTACAGTACAAGATTTCGGAGAATGTTACACGCTGCACGCTGGCTGTACGCTGGGCCCAAATCGCCACCACCCATCCCCTCCCATCCGCTCCCATCCAATCCTCATCTCTCGCATCACTTGACCCCCGCTCCTCTTTCTTCTTACCACAACTCTTCTTTTCGACTCTCGCATCTGCTCTTACGATAGATCATCTTCAAGACAGCTTTACCACCTCCGGATAACGCCATCTTTGACACCGGTTCATTCAACAATCCTCTCGCTTGGAGCAAAAAGGCGCTTTATTTTTTTTGGCCCGTGGTATATCCGTGTCGCGTGACTGGTTTATACTACTATCTCTTCCCCATCTTAGACTTGCTCTGAGCCACTCACACCTTTTTTTGCCACTACTCTATCGTCAACAATCTAGCTACCATGGACGCCCAGATTCCCCCCCTCTCCCCTCTTATGCTCGCGCAGGGTGCCACCGTGACGACCTCCAACGGTCTCCTGCGTAGGAACTCTGCTGGATCGTTCTCCAAGCTCTCCGACTTTTGGCTCGACGGCACTCCCAGCGGTCCTGGAACCCCCCTCGAGAAGCCTACGCAGAATGTCAACAACATCGGCCTCAGCATTGATGCCTCGTAAGTGAACCAGCTGCGCCCCCGCGCTTACATGCCAGCGAATGGCGTCACCCCGTCTTCAAGACAAAGGTCCTCCAGATCCTCCGTCGTCTCAACGTCCCGATGTGGACTCACCCGTCGCTCACTCCCAACTCGATCCATCTTCAGAGGGTCTCGGGAGCCATGACCAACGCAGTCTTCTTCGTCTCGTTCAACCCCAACCCCAAGCCTACTTCGCCCTCCATGTCGCCCCTCCTTACCCCCACGATGCCGGCTACTGACCCTGACCACCCCCCTACTCTTCTCGAGGACCAGTACCCTCCCACCCTGCTCTTCCGTATCTACGGCCCCGCGTCCGACCAGCTCATTTCGCGCGAGGAGGAGCTCCGCATCCTGTACACTCTCTCCAACACGTACAACTTTGGCCCCAAGGTGTACGGCACCTTTTTGAACGGCCGCGTCGAGCAGTTCTTCCCCTCCCGAGCGCTCACTGCCAAGGAGCTGCGCGAGCCTGACGTCGCTTGTGGAATCGCTCGCCGCATGCGAGAGCTCCACTCGGTTGACCTCCGCCTCCTCGGCTACGACTCGGGCCGCGCCAGCACGCCCGCTGTGTGGAAGTCTCTTGACCAGTTCCTTGACCTTGCGGGTGAGGCGCTCAACAACTTTGCTGCTCTCGGAGGCCGATGGGAGGTGTGGGTTGAAGGCATCCAGTTCCACAAACTCCGCAAGGAGATGAAGGCCTACAAGGACTGGGTCCTTGCCAATGAGGCGCGCGGAAAGGGTGTTGTCTTTGCGCGTGAGTATTCCAAGGAATGACTTGTCGCTGACAGCTAGACAACGACGCGCAGTACGGCAATCTCCTGCTTCTCGATGCCGAGATCCCCAAGAACGTTCCGGAGCACCACAAGTACATTGTCATTGACTTTGAGTACGCTGCTCCCAACCCCCGTGGCTACGACATTGCCAACCACTTCCACGAGTGGTGCGCCAACTACCACCACGAGACCCTGTCCTACTCTCTCAAGCCCCACTACGGCTACCCCACACCCGAGCAGAGGGAGGACTGGTACCGCGCTTATCTCTCTGTCGAGATGTCTGCTGGTGAGCAGAAGATCTTCCCCAAGGAGGATGTGCCCGCTGCCAAGCTTCAGGCGCTCGAGAATGAGATGAAGATCTGGTCGCCCGCGTCGTCCATCTTCTGGGCTCTCTGGGGTCTCACCATGGCCGAGGAGCAGGTCCAGGGCATGTGCGAGTCCAAGGACTATGTTCCTGAGTTTGACTACCTGGTGAGTATCTCATGAATGATCCCAACCGCTCGCGCTTACAATCTAGCAATACGCGCTCGAGCGTATCGAGATGTTCCGCAAGGACCTCAAGGAGCTCGGCTGCACGGGCGCCTAAGTCGGCGCAGTTTAGTCGTCACGGTCAGAGACAACGATCTGTTGGGCCGACAACTCGTCCCCACAGTCAATGCTGCCATGCCGTCGGCTCCCGCAAACAACTATAAGAACCATACACACAAACTGTATTAGCTTTCAACAACAACCATCTAAGTACACTAAGTACGACGGGTCATTCACCATGACCCATATCCTCCCCTCATGTCCTCACGTCTTCATCACGACGGAGAGCGGTAGTACCCACGAGACGGGTGTGTAATGTATAGACCAGCCTGATTTGTTCTGCCGATGTATGGGTATATCAGAGATGTGACGGGCAGTTGAGGTGTCGTTCTGAGCCGAGCATTCGTGCCATGAATCTAACCGGAGCAGGCTGTCAGCCATGGCAGTAGGGAGGAGGCACCCGGTGGCAAATATTCCTAACTCCCGGGGGAGACAATATATCCACGTGGCAAGTGACCACTATGACGACGACCAAAAGCGCGACCGTGATGGCAGGGGTATGTCAGAGTGTAGTCCACCACACTGTCCATCTACACATCGCGGCCGATCAGCAACAACACCAAGCAGCGGCGACGACGGCGGACCACAAAGGAAAGCTCGCTTCTGCTCTATACCACATTCATTTCACTGCCGACATACCTCCAGCACGACGCTACCCCACACCTTCGCGACGGCGTTTCATCCCTCTCCGAATTCGCACGCCCAGCAACCGCGCCGATGACAGGCCGCGACGGCGACGGCGAGGCGGAGGACACCCGGACAGGGGGGCTCGAAGCGAGCCCGAGCCCCGGTCCTACCAGTGCGGCACCCAGCCCCGGCGACCGGAGGAGCGTCATGCTGCCGCGGCCGTCGCTGAGCCGCGCGACCACATCCACTCCTTCAGACTACCACCCCCTCTCGCCGGCCGGCGGCGCGCCGCGGCTACACCTTACACGCCGCGTGTCGTCGGTGACGGACGCGAACCAGGCGGGCGCGAGCGGACACTTTGACGTGCAGCCGCGCCGGCACGCGGCGAGCGTGTCGACACCAGGCATGAACCGCACGTCGTCGGGGACGGCCGCGAGCCCCGCGTCCGCGTCGACCGCCCACGCGTCGCCGTCCTCGACTTCTTCGCCGGCAGTCGCGGCCCTCCAGGCCGTAGCGGCAACGCACGCGCAGGCCTCAGGCGTGCTGCTCACGCCGCGCCGGGCCGACTCGGACCTCCTCGGTCTACATGTCGGCAGCCGGAGATCGCGGCGACAGTCGGCGGACCCGGGGGAGATGGCGCGCACGACGGCCTCGCTCTTCGGCGACGACGAGGAGGCGACGCCGCGCAGACCACAGCGGTTACCGCGCACGTCGGGCACGCCGCTGGCGGGCGGGTGGGCTGGATACCTTGATTCGCTCTCGCGCGACGAGATCGAGGTCCTCGACACGCCGTTTGACGTCATGAGCGACGCGGAGCTGGAGAACGCGCTGCGGCCGTATGCGACGGAAACGAGGAGTAAGAGTAAGCGCGGGAGCATCAATGGGAGCCATGGCGACAAAAGTGGCGACAAGAGTGGCGGTCGGGATAGCCCAACGAAGGGCAAGCAGAAGAGCAGCCCGGGAACGCCAGACACACCACCGACCGTCTCCACACCGCTGTTTCCGCCATCCCCGCCCGGGCCTACCGCGACACGCGCCGAGCACCCATTAAGCGTCCTCTCTCGCGCCGTACGGGAGCTCCGTGAGGTTATCTCTCGCCTCGAGGAAGACAATGCCAAGCTCCGCCTGCGCGAGCTGACTGCGGCACCTACTTCCGGAATGACACCCTCTTCCACCGCCCGACCAAGCTTTGCCAGCAGCGGGAGCGGCCTGAACATCATGATGCCCAATGCGGCGCCGACGAGCAACGAGTCGTCCCCGAGACCCATGCCCCTGCCATCAGTGGCTGAGCGGCCCCGTGACCAGGTACGTATAGGATCATAACTCCTGCTGATAATTAGCTGCATGACTTTTTGGCCGACGCGTTGAGTACGAGCTTAACGTCGCCGACACACAGCCATCTATCACTCATGGAGCCCCGGGCAGAGTATCACCACGACGACGAGACCCAGTCGCCAACACCGAGTACGCTGAGCTTTGCGCGTCCAAAGTCTCCAGCGATGAGCACACGCAGTGTCGTGTCGCTTGAGCGTGGTCGAGCGCTTAGCGGAGCAAGCAGTAGCTCCAACCTGCTGGACCAGAAGGACGGCAAGGACAAGAAGGGCTGGGGCATCTTTGGCTGGGCCAAGAAACCACACCGCAAGGGGAGCGTCAGCAGCCTCACGCCGAGCATGTCGGGGCTGGTCCCCGCCCTAGAGTCTGTGGAGGACGAAGAGTGGAGGAGAGGCGATGGCGGCAGCTCGCCGAGCTTTCGTGCCATCTTCCTTGCTACTGTGAGTTACGCATGCGACGCCCAGCGACTAACCCTCAGCGCATCCTCACGCCCGATCCTGCAAGCATATTGATCGAACCTGCTCGTGACAACGCCTCTCTTGCGGGGCTTGCCCACGCGCTCGTATCCAATGCCCGCGATGAGGACATTTCTGTTCGTGATCCACCCGGGCGAGCACGCGCACGCAGCCGCGCAGCGAGCATTTCCAGCGCCAAACAGGTCATCCAACCCTCCATAGATGTCACCAACAATGATCAGTCAGCTTCAGGTCCCGGGTATGGCGACACTGCACTCGCCGCGACAGTCGGATTCGGACGCTCCATTCTGTCACTCTCGCGCGGTAAAGGCGGGGTGGACGACCATCGGCACAAGTCGCGACCATCCATTGCTCCGGTTCGCGCTCCTCGATCTGGATATCCCACCAGCCAGGCATCCCCACACACGCCAATCTCCCCCGGCGCGAGTGCAGCAGACACTCCCCCGCCCTCGGTCGAGCTCGGCACTATTGTACCCTACGAGTCTCGGCCGCCGACTGTCCTTCTCTCCCGACAGAACCTGGGCTCCTTCTTCCAGAGCTCCAGGAGCAAGCTCGCAACAGCCACGAGGTTTGAGAGCGACGACCCACCGTTAACGGACCGCTACGGCTTTATCTGTGAGTACCGGCAGTGACTTAACTAACCTCCAGATGATATACAGCACGCCAACATGCTCAAAGACGCGAGCCGCGCGGGAACACCGGCGCCGATTTCTCTCACTGGACACATCCCGGAACTGCGCCACTCGGACACGCTGGAAGTTCCTCCCACATCACGACCTGCGAGCACGCACAGTACCGAAGAACGCAGCGAGACGCTTCGTGCGGATCGCTCCTCTACTGCTACCAGTACGAGCAGCTCGTCGTCCACGACAGCGCCATCGCCATCGCAGCCCTCGAGCGCGACACCCGAGCCTGCGTCCCCGCCAAGCACGAACACCCAGCGACCGCGGCGCCCTACTGGACTCGCGCCTACACCCGCGAAGCCTGTTGCTGCGAAGGACGACTTTACGGTGTCGGTCCGCGGCTCGTCGTCTCTCGGCTCCACTGCATCCACCACTGCCGTCACAGGCGCCACCGCAAAGGGTTCAGCCTCGCGGCTGACTGTCTCCTCCCTGCTGGATCAGCTTACGGACATCCACGACAAGCAGCAAAAGGCACGCACAGCGGAGTGGGACGCGTTCCTCCGCCGCCGCACACGGCGGAAGGGCTCTAGCGACCGCCGAGGGGGTGTGCAGGATGTTGGCGTGTCGGGCGCTATCGCCTCCGCGGTGGCATTAGCAGGCACGCAGTCCAAGTCGGGGCAGGAAGAGTACCGCCTCTTCCAGCGCCTGGTGCGCCGCGGAATCCCGATTCCGTATCGCGCCGACGTGTGGGCCGAGTGTTCTGGTGCCCGCGACCTTCTTGTGCCAGGGGAATATGCCGAGATCCTCGCGGTGCATCGCGACGACTACAGCCCCGTCATGGCCGAGATCGAAAAGGATGTCGGGCGCACGTTCCCCGGCAACGTATTCTTTGGTGGCGATGGGCCCGGCGTTGCAAAGCTGCGCAGAGTGCTCGTCGCCTATTCGTGGCACAACCCTGCTGTCGGGTACTGCCAGGGCATGAATGTGAGTGACCGAGTGGGGTTTGGCTGACAGGACAGATGCTTGCTGCCACGCTGCTGCTGACGCACACCGACGAGGGTGAGTTGAATGATACTGGATGTACATAACTCTAACTCTGCAGAACAAGCGTTCTGGGTCCTGCACTGCATGATTGAGCGCCTCCTGCCCGCAGACTACTTTGCGCCGAGCCTCGAGGGCTCGCGCGCCGATCAGCTTGCGCTCGGAGACCTGGTCGCGCAGCACGTGCCCCGCGTGGCGGTCCACCTCGCCGAGCTCGGCGTGGACCTGACGTCCGTGACCTTTGGCTGGTTCCTGTCGCTGTTCACCGACTGCCTGCCGGTCGAGACGCTTTTCCGGGTGTGGGACGTGTTCTTTGTCGAGGGGCACGCGGTGCTGTTCCGCGTCGCGATTGCGATCCTCAAGCTCAACGAGACCGAGCTGTGCGCGACCGAGAGCGTCACGGACCTCTTCGCGTTCATTGCTGGCATGACGTCGCGCCTCTGGGGCGCCGACAAGCTCATTGCGCTCCAGCACAGCTACAAGTCGGCGATGCGCGACGGCCAGATCCAGACACTCGTCGAGCGCTACGCCGGCGAGCTCCAGCACTCGGACGGCGAGAGCGAGTAGACTTATACCCCGCATTTTATAGGATTTTGCATGTCACTGGGACTGAGCAGGTGATTCGTGATTTGCATATCAGGTATCACCTCGAAGGGTATAACGCATCGCTGACCGATGGTCCATTGGAGAATGTCCACCGTATGCCCTCCGCTGTCAGCTCACGGTCGTGCCAGAGTCGGGCAATCCACCCGCGGTGCTCTACCCCGGTTCACACTTCGGTGTGCGGGTACCAATACCGTGTCTCTTGCGCATATGCCGCGGCCCCAATCGTGCTCTTGTGCTCCTCGTGGGACCGGAAGACCGTGTCGTGTTCTGGAACATGGTACGGGAACATTGTGGCGATGCCTCTGAGGAGCGTGATCTGCGCCATTTTCGCGCGCAGCGGCGTCCGCCCCTGCGCGTAGCCGACGATGGTGAGTGCGTCCACGGGGGTGTGGCAGAGGTACCGCTGCAGCATGAGCTCGTGCGCGGTGCCCCAGCCGGGGACGGGGGGGAGGAGGAGCGTGAGCGTCTTGCCCTTTATGGGGCGCGTCCCAGGCGGGGTCGGGAAGTTGGCCGCCTCCGGCACCGGGTCGTGACGCAGCACGACGACAATATGCCCCAGCTGCCCGAGCGGGTGCGGCGGCGCGGAGAGATCCTGCTGCTGGATGCCCTTGGTTGCATGCGGGAACAGGGCGCGCGCGGGACACACACCCCGCGGGTCGTACACGACGTCCACCCCGCGGCGCGCGGCCGCCGCGCGCCGCGCGACGCCAGAGGACGTCAGCGCAAGGGTGCACAGGGTGCGCGTATCGGCGTGCGAGAGGATGGTGTCGAACACCACGGGGTACAGGTTCCACGGCAGCGTGGGCGCCGGGGGAGTGATGGCAAGCTGCGCGAGGCCGTGTGTAGACGTACCGCTAGAGGTCGTTGCGGGCTGGGAGGTGTTGGCGAGAGTTGCTGGGAGGTCCGAGGCCGGAAGGTGATCAGAGTCCGGGATGTTATCCAGCCCCAGGATGCGGCCCAGGAGGTCGCCGGCGGCGGACACCATACTCGAGGACATCGCCGATGCTCTGATGAGAGTGTTACAAGGATGAGAAACGGGTGAGCGCCAGAGTCCACGCTAGTCCGCGCGGTGAGACGGCGCGACTGGTGGGTCACGTGGTCATCTCCACCGCCCCTCCAAGGCCCAAGGTACATACAATGGTCCGCACGGTACGGTACACGCCGTACGCCGTACGCCGCCTCCGACCGCGCCCGTGTCTGCACATAAGGCGGCTTCCCGTCGATCCCATCGGGTGCCGGGCTCTGATTATATTCCGGGGACCCCGCTGATAACACCTGCGGCCTCCACCGGCCACCTCCGCAGTTGTGGCTAATCTCCTCGCTTGCTGCCCACCCTCGCCGCGGCGTCAGCGTCCTGGATAAATGCACACTCGGTCTTCACACAGGGACTCTGACAGTATAAGACCAGCGGAGCTGACATACACCTAACAGCACATACACCGCACATACACCATGCCCGACGCCTCGTCCACCGCCGACGTTACCCCCCTCGACGCCGCGCTCCGCCTGCGCGTCGACGCGCAGTATGCAGCATGGTACGACAAGCACCTCGCGTCGATCCCGATCCCGGTTGGCGCGTGGGACCCGGCAGTCCGCAACCCGCCCGCGGTATCTGGTGCCGCGCCGCCGCTGCCGTGCGACAGGAGGGAGTGAGTTATGATCCTAACGCCGCTGACAGCAGAATCACCCTCGACACATTCACGATCCGCATCTACACCCCTGCCCATGCGGCCACGCCCTCCCCCGTGCTCGTATGGTACCACGGGGGCGGGATGGCCACGGGCTCGCTGGAGAGCGACCCAGGGTGGTGCACCCGCGTCGCGACCGTGGCCCGCTGCACGGTCGTGGCGGTCGACTACCGTTTGGCGCCGGAGCACCCCTTCCCCGCCGGGCACGAGGATGCGTGGAGCGGTAAGTTGTCCCCACGGACGAGCTGACGGCAGCGCTCAAGTATGTGGTCGAGCACGCGGCCGAGCTCGGCGTCGACGCCACGCGGCTCGGTGTCGGCGGCATGTCCTCCGGCGGCAACCTCGCTGCGTGCGTCGCGCTGCGTGCGGGCGCCGAGGGCGTCAAGATCCGGTTTGCCGCGCTCGGCGTGCCCGTGTGCGACAACACGACTGACGAGGTGAAGGTCTCGTGGAAGGAAATGGACAACGCGCCGGGACTGCCGTCCTCCAAGATGCTGTGGTGTAAGTGCCTCCAATGGCTGGGCTGACACCAGACCGCAGGCTGTACCTCCCCAACGAGGCTGATTGGGCCGACCCGCGCTGCTCCCCGCTGCTCGCTGATGATGCGGCGCTGCGCGCGGCCACGGACAACTACTACATCACGTCCTGTGGCCTGGACCCGCTGCGTTCTGAGGGTGAGGCCTACGCTGCTCGGCTTTCGTCGCTTGGCAAGAATGTGGTGCACAAGCTGTACCCCACGCTCCCGCACGCGGTGATGGGCTTCGACGGCGTGGTGGACGCCGCCAAGGGCTATGTCCGCGACATGGCGATCTACATTACCGAGCAGTTTGGCGGGCACAAGGCCGACTGCGAGTTCGAGGCGCTATATCCTTTGGGTCCCGAGGTCGGCGTGCCCCGCCTCGACCGCAGCGCCGACGCCCCGTGGGTCACCATGCCAAAGCCCATGGCGCTCGGCGAGGCGCCGGTGTACCGCCGCGAAGACAACACGCTGCACTTTGTCGACTTTGAGGCTGTCCCGCCGACACTGAATGTGATTCAGCTGGACGAGGGGGGCGATGCAGTCGGCCCGCCAAAGATCACGGAGCTCGCAGACTCGGTGTCCGTCGCGTGCTTCCGCGAGAATGCCCCGGGGTACATCTGCGCAGTCACGCGGGGAGTAGCCTTCATGTCGCCAGACGGCAAGCTGGAAATGCTGAAGGAGATCATCCCCGAGGACCAAGCCGCCGCGCTGCGGATGAACGACGGCGCGATCGACGTCGCGGGCCGGTTCTGGATGACCGAGATCGACATCCAGGCCCTGGGGCTTGGCACGGGCCGCGTGCCCGCTGGCCAGGTCTGCCTCGGCCGCCTGTGGCGGTACGACCCGGACGGCAGCCTGCACCTGATGGACACGGACTTTTCGTGCGGCAACGGCGTGTGCTGGAGCCCTGACAATACGATTAGTGCGTGCGTGCATGGACGAGCTGACGGTAGTGTACGTCAACGACTCGCGGGGTATCACGTACGCGTACGACTTTGACGCGGCGACGGACGCGATTAACAACAAGCGCGTGCTGATTGACCGCCGCGAGCTAGGCGGCGAGCCCGACGGCATGGTCGTAGAGTAAGTCCCCACGTCGCTTCCGCTGACAGCAGCGTCAATGGCGACCTCTGGATCGCCGTCTGGGGCACCCACTGCCTCATGCACTACGCGCCGGACGGACGCCATCTCGACGACGTCCGCTTCGGCGCAATGGACCTCGCATGCCCCGCGTTTGGAGGGCCAGATGGCGACAGTCTTTACATTGCCAGTGCGACTGATCTGCGCCCGACGCGTAGCGAGAGCGACATGGGCGGACATCTGTTCAAGTTCCAGCCGGGCGTCAAGGGCCTGCCAAAGTATCGGTTCAAGGGGTAGCGTGCATTGCAGTAGAGATAGCGGCCTCGGCCGTAGAATGCATGCATGCCATGAGCTGGCAAGGGTGTAAACAACTAGGGAAACCTGCACGGATATGCATTCTTGGGGGTCTAAATGCGGAGTCCCCGCGATTGATCAGCACATGTCGTCACCACATTGCGCGCATCGCGGTGGATGTGTCGTGGTGGGCCAGAGTCTAACCGAGGTATATAACGCAACATGCCTCGTCAACACGACGTTTTCAACTCCTCTTTATTATCACCACCATGCCCACTACTGTAGCTCTCCTTGGCGCGTCCGGCTGGCTCGGCAGCAACATCCTCTCGGCGCTCGCCAAGCGCCTCGACTCGGGCGAGATCAAGCTCGTCATCCTGCACCGCGAGGGCTCCAAGCTCAAGGACGTGCCGGACAACGTGGAGACGCGCGTGCTCGACTCTGACAATGCGGACGAGGCGGCCGTGTCCAAGGCCCTCGAGGGAGTCGAGGTGCTCATGTAAGTAAACTGTGTGCTCGTGTAGCGCTGATGCCAGTGCCGCTGGCAAGTCTACGCCCGAGGGCGCGCTCAAGTTTGCCGGCAACCTGGCCAAGGTCGCAAAGTCGTCGTCGACCTTCAAGGTGTTTGTGCCGTCCTTCTTCACCGCCAACTGGGCCGAGTCCGAGGCGACTGACAAGCGCAACGCGTACACGTACGGCAAGTGCGTTGCGCTGCAGAAGACGATCGAGCTGGGCGTGCCCACCACGTCGATCCGGAACGGCCTGTTTGAGGAGTCGTTCCTCGACCCTGGGTTCTTTGGCCTGAACGCATCCGCCAACACGATCCAGGTCTACGGCAACGCAGAGTACCAGAACTTTTCCTTCGTGTCCCTGCCCTTCCTCGCCGAGGCGGTCGCGCAGATTATCACCTCCAAGGACTTTGGCCCCGGCAAGGAGTACACGGTCATCGAGCAGGAGTTTACCGCCGCCGACGTCGCGCACGCGTTTGAGCAGGTCAACGGCCGCTCGCCCACCGTCACAAAGTTTACAGACGAGGACGTCGAGGCCGCACGCAAGGAGAGCGGCGTCGCAGGCCTCGGCGCCGCGTGGCGCATGCACTGGGGCAACGGCAACTTCAAGGTCGTCAACCGCTTCGAGCCCATCGGCTTCCGGAAGCGCAACCTCGCCGACGCCGTCAACTCGGCCAAGCTGCGCATGGACGTGCACTACTAGAGTGCTGCTAGAGTGCTACTAGAGTGCGTGCAGTCTAAGACGCTAGGTGTAGTAGATGCAATGTAACTTGTGGAAGCGATGGTCAGGGGTGTCGAAGGAAAGCGAGCAGGGTTATGGAACACGTCCGAGCGACCCGGCACGCATCGCACAGGACCATCACAAGAGCATCACAAGAGCATCAAAAGACCATCGCTAGGCATGAGGTGGTTGATGGCGCTCGACGGCGTGGCTTGGCATCAGCACGCCCGGTCCGGACAATGGCAGCCAATAGACATTCCTCGTATTTCCGACAGATAACCAGTGGAGATAAGCTACCGACCCATAACCTCATAAGTTGACTCGCGATGCATTCTCCATCATCACCCACCATGCCGACACCACTCCCCGCCGCGCCCGCACTCCTCGACGCGCTGCTGCGCACGACGACCGACGCCATCATCCCGCTCACTGCAGCGGGGGTCGCCGCGGGCTGCAAGGTGTTTGGCGCCGCGATCCTGCTGAAATCCGACCTCTCCCTCGTGGTCGCGGCCACGAACAACGAGACAGTCTCCCCGCTGCTGCATGGCGAGATGGCCGTGCTGCAGCGCTTCTGGGCCCTGCCAGGGGCGGAGCGGCCGGACGTCAAGGAGTGTATTTTCTTCGCGACGCATGAGCCCTGTTCCCTCTGTGAGTCCTACTTGGGACGTGCTGACAAAAGGCCTCTCGGGCATCACATGGTCCGGCTTCGACAACTTCTCCTACCTCTTCACATACGAGGATACGCGCGCGGTGTTTGCCATCCCGCACGACATTCGCGTGCTCGAGGAGGTGTATAAGGTTCGAGCTGTCGGCGAGAGCGAGGGGGAGTTTGCAAACCGGCCGCTGTATAACAAGACCAACGCGTTCTGGAGCGCGACGAGCGTCGAGGAGCTCGTGGCCCAGCTCCCGGTCGAGCATCAAGAGGCCGCCCGCGCGAGGATCGCGGACGTCAAGGAGAGATACAACGCGTTGAGCGAGACGTATCAGAAGGACAAGGGAAACAAGGGCATCCCACTTGCGTAGATAGTAGCCAGCACACTTTGCAGCAATCAGCATACCCGTTCCATGCACAGCGCAATACTACATCACCTCTAAGGAAAAACTGAACACCCAGACCACACTAGAAGATGACATCGTCATCGTCGTCCTTGAGCATGTCGCCGCCACCACCGGCGCCGCCGCCAATGCCATCATCGCGGTGCGCCTGCAAGCCCTCGGCCGCTGCCGCCTCGTTGGCGGCTGTACGGTTTTCGTCGGCCGTGGCCGCGTCGCGCTTCTTCTTGCCCTGCACCTTCTTGAGGCGGAAGAACTCTTCACTGCGGGTGTTAGTGACATACAAACGAGCGATCAGCAGCCATAGATCCTCACCGGTCCATCTCGTCCAGCTCCGAGTTGATGTACTTGATTGTGTTGTCGAGGCGGGGGATGACGACGTGCTCGATGGCATTGACACGACGGTTGGTCGCGCGGATAACCTCGTCGAGAATCGTGAATGCGGTCTGGGGTTAGAGATGTGGACTCGTTGCAGTACTCACCTGGAGCGAAGCGAGCTCAACGAGCGTGCCCACGGCCTTGACATAGGTGTCTCGACTGCGCTGGATCTGCTGTCCACCACGGGAGAGACCGGTGAGGTTGAAGTCTGGTGTCAGTGTGCTGTCGCTCAGGAGTATGAAGGGGCACATCTCGAGTGAGAGTTGTGTGGGACGAACGCGGAAGGATGTACACGACTTGATGAAGCAGCGCTGTGCGCTATCCATTCAAACAACCATGTCACCGCACACAGCTCTTCGTGGACCGCTCCACATCTTATCTGCTGCCCTCCTCCGACACTCACCGTTGCCAGTATTGGACCGGACACCCTCGAACGCCGGGAGGACGACACCCGAGACATTCTCCTGCTTGGCCGCGACGGTGTACGACGCCTTGCGCACACTCTCCTGCACCTGGTATCCAATGTCTCCGGCAGTGTACGTGACCTCTGCGAGCGAGAAGGAGGCGAGCTGGAGGACACGGCCCATGGCGCGCTTGGCGTCGTCGACCTTCTTGAGGATGGCGCGGAAACGGGTCGTGAGCGCATCACGCTTCTTGGCGAGGAGCGAGTGGCCGGTCTGCGCACCCTTGAGACGGCCCTTGGTGAGCGTCAGGTTCATGCGGGTGGGGCTGGGGTCAGTTGCGCGTTCTCGTAGAGGGCGTGGTGGAGAGCTCGACGGTGCGTGCTGCTATCTGAGGAGCTGCCGGCGGACACTCCACGTCGCTGCGATCGACTCACAAGATGGCCTCGCGGGGGCCCGTTCCAGACATGTTGGGCTGTTAGCTGCCGGTAGCTGGAGTGTAAAGGAGAAAAGGAGAGGTGGTTGAACGAAAGTATCGATAAGAGGAGATCGAGAGATGGAGGGTTGGAGGATTCGAGGATGAAACCGAGGCGGTATGGGATGGATCCGATGACGCTCTCGTTGTGTCACTACAGCCAGGAATCTCTCCCAGCCAGCCTGGGCGGGGGCGGCAGTTGGCACGGCTTGTGTACGGTGACGCTCATTGTTTTCACTGGGCCGCTTTTTGGGTCCGTCCACATTACAGCCAGTATTTCCGCTCATTTCGACCTCTGACTTGCACATTAGCCACAATAACAACCATGCGCAGCGACGACGAGGACGAGAACGACTACGAGGAGGACGAGGAGGATGACGAGGTGAGTACCGTGCTGCAGTTTGCATGCTTGGATGGATGCTGACTGCCCAGGACAAGGACCTGTAGGTTGACCGACTTTCTGAGCTCGGGTCTCGGGCTTCCGCAGGCCGAGCTACAGCGCTTCGTGAGCTAATCCACAGCTTTGGAGACGACCAATACGAAGGAGACGGCGATGTCGATGTGGATGGAGACGAGGGGGACGGAGACGACGACGAGGATGAAGATGAGGACGACGATGGTGGAGGCGACGATGACGATGAGGACGAGGACGATGATGATGACGATGAGGACGATGATGATGACGACGACGGCAAGGACGACGACGATGAGGAGGCCGCAGAGGGATCAACTGCGGCTGTGACAGATGGTGAGTTCAACGCTCCTTTGTGCACGTCATGTCTCATGTTCGCCATTGTGGCCGGCACATACCCGGACCGGACACCAGCTAACCGATCAGCTACCCCGGCACCACCAAAGTCCAAGTCCGCGTCCGCATCGCCGAAGCCGAGCGACGAGTCCGACTCTGCATTCCAGCCACCACATCTCCTCCGCCGTGCACTGTTCATTCCCGGCTTCACCGATCCGCCGTCGTCGCTGTCGGTCGAGGCCATCGTCGGCATCCCACTCCCCTCCGCCGTCCACTGCCTCGGCGCCACGGCGTGCATGAGCTATCTCCTTTCCGGCAGTCAGGACGGGTATGTGCGCGTGTACGATCTGTGGGCCTCGGTCAACGGCGGGCAGGTCATGACGGCCCAGCAGCGTGCAGTCGTCGGCCTGGGCGAAGGCGTGAGCAAGGCAGGCGTGGGGCGAGGGTGGTGGTCGGTCGAGACGCCCGTGTCCGGTATCGAGATCCCAAATGGGGCATTGAACGGGCAAGCACCTACGCGGAAACAGGAGCCGGTGTACTCGCTCGCATGTCAAGGCGACGGCCTGTGGACTTTGGCCGGAACCCAGAGCGGGCAGATCAACCTCTATTCGCTGAGGCATCAGCCGGGACATCTCATCCACAGTCTGGTCGGCCACACAAGTGTCGTCTCGGCGATGCAGCTGCTACCTGGCGAGACTAGTCTGCTGAGTGGGTCCTGGGATGGAACTGTGAAGGTGAGTGTGCCTACCCATCCGCTTCGCATAGCTGACTCCTCAGGAATGGGACCTCAACACTGGTCAGGTCGCCCGATCGTACCCCACATCTGGAGCACAGATCTCGTCCATAGGTCTGCGACCAACAAACGTCACGGTCGCTGTTCCCGAGGCGGCGCTGAACCTCAACATCGGACCCGACTTCTTCAAGGCCGATCGCGAAGCGAACCGCGCTGCAGGAAGCCAAGACGGCAGCGTAAAGGTCGAGAAGAAGGATGCGGATGGGGACGCAAAGATGGAGACGGACGCGGACGGAGAGGTCGATGCGGATGCGGATGGAGAGGCGGACGATGCTGCCTCGATGGGATCGCTCTTCGGGGACGACGGGGACGATGCCGAGGGCGAGGAGGAGGGAGACGTGACCATGGCCGAGCCCACGCCCACGCCGCTCGCCGTGCCGACACCAGTGACACCGGCGGTTCCAGCCCCAGCTCCCCTCCTCGCACTTCCCGGGGCGAGCAAACCGACACCCCCGACGCCGTCTGTGCCCATACCGACAAAACCAGCCGCCAAGCTGTTCTCCGCCCCGGCGGTACCGCGTCCAGGACCATCGCGAGGCATGCCACTGCTCACTCCCACCGAGTTCCAGAGCCTGTCGTCAGACGTCCTGCTCACTGCAGCGATGACCGGCCAGGTCACCCTGTTGGATCGCAGAGTGGGCGGTGCTGTTGGACGTCTCCAGCCGGGCGAAAAGGCGCCACCGTGGTGCATGTCTGTGAGTGATAATGGCACAGTGTGGCAAAACTGTATCCATTACAATTATTACATACTAATCCCAGGCATCATGGCTCGGAGACGGCAACCAAGTCCTCGCAGGTCGACGTAACGGAACAATCGATGTGTGGGATACGCGTATGGCGTCGCAGCATGCTCCCGGTCTCTTGCGGACACTGCGAACTCCCCTCGACTCGGGCCCGGTATCGTGTGTGGTGGCGTTCCCCGATGGGCGCCACATTGCGTCCGCCTCAACAGACAACATTCGTTTGTGGAATACGGCCGATTATTACGATCCACAGAAGGGCGAGGTTCTCTCGACGCGGTCCCGTCCACCGTTCAGGATTGTCGCGGGGCACCACGGAGGAACGATTTCGAGCATGTGTAAGTTGTTGGCGGTCGAGTACGTATTAACAATCCAGTGGTGGACCCGACCTGCCGTTTTCTCGTTTCGGCGTCAGGTGATCGTGGGTGGCAGGGCGAAGCTACCAAAGTTGTGCTTGTGCACGAAGTCAAGTGTAGTTAGGATGGCAACCATAGGTTGCAATGATGCAGTCAATTTGATCTTGCCTCGAGCGACGCGGAAAATCGTTATTCATAACAGTTCAAGTATGGAGAAGCAGGGTATATGGGTATAAGATGGGAGCAGGAGAACGGAATGTATTATTGTATGGGAATCCGTGTCCGGTGTCGTCGAGTTGTCGTTTGACAGAAAGCATGGCGAAGTTCCAGTACCCTATTCGAGTCGACCAGGGGAAGAGCGTGATTAATCACTACTCACGTCCTGGGGCTGTTTCGGGCTTTCGATAAAAGTAACGTCGACACATTTCTGGTCGTCGACTCGTCGACCGAACGGAGCGATTATAGGTTTGGGGAATAAAGGGGCCGGTAATGTAGTTGTTACACCTCGTAGTGTACAGTGGTCGGGGGTATGCTGGATGAACAAGAGTCGAGAGCAAGTAGGCTGGCTTTGCCGCGCATGGTATGGGGCGGAAAGTAGAACGTTTTTCGGAGACGCGACAGGAGAACGGGTGGGGCAGTAAGCCGAAGCTTACACCAGGCGGCCGACGCGGCATGTGTAGGTTGTTTGCGGTAGGGTGTGGGCTGATTTCTAGTGGTGGACCCGACTTGCCGTTTTCTCGTCTCGGCGTCGGGTGATCGTGGCTGGCAAGGGGAGGCAACCAAAGTCGTGCTCGTGCACGAAGTAAAGCGCAGCTAGGCAGCGTCGGAGTAGGACGCAATCGGTTTTGAGCAGTGGTATATAGAGCAGAACGGTTTCTGGCAGGTAACGCGGGGTATGTTGAGGCACAGTACGATTGAGGGCAAGTACGATTGAGGCAAAGGACGATTCGATTGAGGGTGCCACTTTTCGAGTCGCGGTCGTTGTCGTCGCGAGGGCAATGTGTTGTTTAAGCGCCGCAAGGGGTAGTGCGACGGATGACGACAGGCTGGGTGTTCTTCAGGATGGTCTCGTTGACGTCGTCAACCCAGAGAGCGTACGAGCCATCGTTGCGGACAAAGGTCGAGCAGGGGCCGAAGAGGGGGAAGTCCTCGAAGGCCCCAATGGCGGCCTTGGGTGCATTGTCGGCGAAGAAAAGGACAACCGGGTCCTCAAGGAGGCCGGCGTTGCGGAGCTTGCCCTCCACCTTGGTGATCTTGGTCGTGGTCTCCTTGTGGAGAGTGTTGAGCTTGCTGGCGACACGCTTCCAGTGCTTGTTGATGAGGTACTTGAGCTGCGACTGGGTCCTCTCGTCCAGGCCGCCCTCCTTGAGAGCAAGGAGCTCATCCTCGCGGTACTCCTCGCCAAGGTCCTGGTTCATGGCAATGTAGTCGCGCTTGACGAGGTAGTGGTAGTAGTTGTCCACGTCGCCGTCCCCGGGCATCTCCTCGGTAGCTTCAGGAAAGACGAAAGCGTCGAGCTCACGGCGACCACCGTCGAGACGCTCGCCAGAAGCCGACCGCCAGCGGAGGCCCTGGTTCTCGAGGCGGTCGAGGGCGTAAGCACGAGCCTTGAGCTTGGCCTCGTTGTTGTTGGAGGAGAGGCGGAGGGGGCGAAGGTTCGCCTTGGCCTCGATGGGCTCCTTGGTCTTGTTGGTGGGGGCAGGAACGTACTCGACGTCGCTGTCGTCCCACGAGTTTGAGGAGGAGAGAGAGGAGAAGTCGCTGCGGGCCGAAATGATGTAGTCGGGGTACAGCGCGTCCTCGGGGTTAGGGGCACGGTTCGAGAGGTAGAGCTCGGAGGTGCCAAAGAAGTCGCCCGAAGGCAGGAGGGGAGAGTCGGTCAGGAAGTCGACCGGGAGGGAGAGGGTGGATTCAGTGGACGTGATGGGCGAGTTTGCGCCATCGTCCTTCTTGCTGATTAGTACTAGGAGAGAGGAACAGTACTCACCGAGGGGATATCCTCGTTGTTGTTGGTGTTGTCCTGCTCGGGGGCGAGGACGGGCTTGGAGTTGTTGTTGCGCGCGACGAGGTTCTTGAGAAACTTGGCCGCAGCGCGGGACTTGCGCTCAAAGGTCGAGAGACGAGGCGACTTGGAAGTGAAAGCGAACATGTTACTTGAGGTTTGTTTACAAGAAACGGTATGAGTATTTGATATGGAGAAGAAGAAGAAAAGTGGAAACAACGATGAGGAGCAGTGTTTGCATCGCGAGTAGGGGGGGTACTGGGGCTAGTGGTATTCTTTCTTACTCTCTACCCCCCCACATGGGACCCACGGCCTGTTGTCTCACTCTCAGCAGCCTGGTTGGACTGGGGTATAGATGGCTTGCATGGGTAGGTCTCCTGGCCGACGGGGAAGTGTCAGTAAATGCGCAGTACTGGTGTGCTAGCGTGGTTTGCGTACTCGTACAGGGTGAATTTACTGTACGCCACTGCACAGAAACGGTGGAATGACGCCCGTGAGCGTGTCCAGAACCAAAGTTGGACGCATCGGGGGTGCCCCCGTTAATATGTATCTCGCGTGATAGTACACGCAGCGCGGCGAGAGTAGTACCGCTGGAAAGCTGGATTAAATTCATGCACTTCTAGCTGGTTGATGAGAGTGCACGAGTCGCATGCATGGATGTACGCACGGCGACGTCCAGAAGGGTCCCACTAGTGTGGCGAGAAGTTGAAGTGGTTGAGGAATGTTCGAAATCATCTCGTGTGACCCTGAGGATTATTTCCTTTTGCGTCCAACCTGCACTCTATCATCCCAGATCACTCTCTTCACGTGAGCAGACAGAACAAGCAAGTATCACAAGAAACACGCACGTTTGCATTGCACAGCACCGCGCAGCGCAGCACAATCAGAAGATTCCCGGTGCACTCGGTCGAGCTCTTATCGCTGCTCGCGTGGTGCATTATGTATTATTCCTTGGGCCTCATGCCTGCGCGCTGGCATCAACCCAGAATACTGGGTCACCGTCATTCCTGGAATACACACCAGGAATAATCCCCGCCCCGCTCCCCGCACTCCCCGCAGAGCGAGCGTCGACCAGATCTGCTGCCGACATGACAGTGCACATTATAGTACGTGATAGACGCCGTTATATCTATTGCTAAAACTCGCAACAGCTGCATGAACAAATACAATTTCCTCTGGCCGCACGCCTGCATCCCTCGCCGCACTATTTTTACAGTTGGGTTGGACTCGTTTTAGGTCCATTCGCTAGGTCGGCGCTATGTCATTCGACTTCTGCTCTGTCGGACAATAAAACGTTTCCTCCTGTCGAAGCTGTGTACAACTGCTTTTCTGGCCGCAGCGCATGAGCAGCGACAGCTCTGTCCAGATGAAAATTTTCAATAGAAAAAGAAAGCAGTCGCGCGCTAAAACGCTGCACATTTTTGTCCCCTTACTGACATGCCAGCCGCTCACTGCATCGCTAATTCAAGAGGCCGGACCGGGTTTCTCATACCCAAGGCTCGGAACTTGAGAGCGGGCAGCCGGGTCCGTTATACTCTGCCAGCCAAAAAGATATTTGTGCGCTTTGCCTGCTGCCACCGTCGCTGTTACTAAGAGCATTAGTTGTGTGCGCCGCCAGACAGAGAAGACGCAACGAAACAGCAGCAGAAATTGTGACATGAATCGGAAGCTACAAGTGGGAACGGAATGGGAGAACTAATTAATGAAATACAAATGATGATGGCGAGAGAAAGCACTATGAATATGTTCAGTCTTCTACAGAGTATCCTATTCTCGACAGGGTACAGAGCACAGTGTGCTCTGTATCGTCCTTGAGCCGGTTTCGGACTTTCAATCCTCAGTGTAGACCGTATATCGTGTGGTCCTCGTATCGCCTGTTATAGTGGTGGTGGAGACGTGCGGGTATCGTAAGTCGTGGGTAATATGCAAGAACGGGTTTGGCAGTAACAGAATTGAGGCGGTGTGGTGCAATAGTATCGTGGCAGTGCTATCGTGGCAGTGGTGGCAGTGGTGTCGTGGCAGTGATGTCGCAGCAGTGGTACTGCTGGGGTGGTGTCGAAAACGTTGGGAGCAAGTCAATCACGGTGACTATACTCCATATTCGCGTTGCGGTCTCAAAGTCTAGAGCGCGGGGCCGCGGTGGCGGAGAGGGGTGGAAGGGGGGACACTCAACCGGCCAACGACGCGACGGGGAACCTCCATTCCCGGGGGGTTGTGGGAGACCATGCAGTCGTACTCCTCGCGCGTAGCATTGCCAAGGTCCTGCTGGGGGCCCTGCTGGGGCGACTCGATCGAGGCAATAGAGTCAAACGAGTTGCGAGGGCGAGTGACGAAAAGGGTGTCAAGCCAGTCATTGGCCAGAGTCGACAAAAACGAGGTGGAGCTGGAGGTGCAAACGCTGTCCCTGTCCGTGGAGTCCGTCGAAGAAGAGTGGTCGTCAGACGAAGTGTCGAGACCGAACGGCGCAGGAGGCATGATGGGGGGCAGGAACTCGTCCTCAAAGTCTTCAATAATGGTGGAGGTGGCCGGGATGGTGGCGACAATAGCAGTGGGAGACTTGGGGCGAGACTTCAGGCAAGACTTGACAAAGGTCTTGAAACGACGGAGGACAGAAACCTTCTTCACAGACTTGTCGTTAGCAACTATTGAGGACTAAGGTAGGCAATACTTACAGGAATAGTGGACATAGAAGTAGCCCGCGAGGCGGGCTCGACCTTGGTGGGGACCAGGTCAAAGGTGATGGTGCGCTTCTGGGGACGAGGGTCGAAGCGGCCAGCAAACTGGTCGAGGCTCATAACAGAGCCAGGAGCAAGGAACGAAGTGTCGAACTCGGGCACCGTGAGCTCGCACGAGGGAATGGCGTTCCAGCGCGAGGCCTCGACAATTGCAGCGAGGTCGACCATGGTGTTGGTGCTGGCCATGACAAAGTCGCGGACCGAGCCGTCGACAGTGAACGAGTGGTCCCACGAGAGGACGTTGGGCTTGTCGTCGGTGATGCCGCGGAACTTGACAGACTTGGTGTTGTTGACCGCGGGTTCCGAGGCAAGGGAGGGGAGGAGACCAGACGACGCACGGCTGGGGCCGAGGACGGTGGTGATGGTGGGGGTGGGGGCGACGAACCAGAGGGGGTCGTCGGTGGTGGTGACAGAGGACTGTTCGTCGCTGCTGTCGGACTTGGAGTTGTCCTTGTGGTTAGAGAAAATGATTTGGGAAGTTTGGTACTTACCTGCTCAGTGGCGAGGACCTTGTTGTTGTTGTTCTTGTCGGCAGTGCCGACGAGGTTCTTGATAAAGGCCTTGGCCTTGCGGCCGCGGCGGAGGAAGTTGGGGGTGCGGGGGTTCTTGGAGGAGAAGCCGAGCATGATGACAGTTGTTTATAAAATACGACAAGGTACTTGGAGGTGTTATGGAGAGAAATGATGGAGAGAAAGAGTGAAAGAGTTGACAAGAACACGCTTGCATGGCTGGGAGGGCAGTACGGTACGGTACAATGGGAGGCTTGGCACTAGTCTATTTTCTGCAGTACGTATAGAATAAAAAGGTGGTAGGTGAACATTATCGTACAGCGACGCGGCTTGTACTGCTGGAAAGCTGCAGAAATTGTAAGAACACCTGTTTTATTCGCTTGTGGATATATTTTACATGCATGGAGATATTCGCGATTGAAGATGGATAATTGTGATGATGATGCCAGCCTTTGGGACTAGTCCCAGGGGTGAGAAGTAAAGAGTGTAGCGGAATGCTGCGCGCGTCCGTCCAACCCTGGATTGGATTGATTTCTTTTTTGATTTCTTTCTCTACGCGTCACTTTCTTTCCATTTCCGTCAACAAAACATTGAGCGATTGTCATTTTCATTTTTGTGTAGAGCGGAGCAGCGAGTGAGTAACACCATTGCGCCCGATGATCTCAGGAGCTCACGACGCCGCTGACAGCTCCAATATTCGTTTTCGCACGCCAGGAGCTCACGCCGGTCCCCGCTTTCATGAATTCAATATCTACTCTACGACTCTGGCTTTGGAAGCGTTTGGCCAGCCGCCGACACGCCGGTCCATTCGTCAATTTGCGGAGGAGACGGAGAGCAATCTCCGTTGCTCAGCCGCTGTACCTTCAGACGGGCAAATTAGCAAGTGAGTGCCGTGCAGAGTGTCCCTCCAAAAATGATATTGTCATCTCGTCGTCGGTCATCGTTTTTTTCGAGTGAAGCAGAGCGATGGAGGCGTATGCTCAAGCTGTATACGAGCACTTCAGCACAAAGTTCAGCACAAAGAACCTTCTGTGCGACTGGTTCTTAAACCGCCGAGCATCATACGGAATTCTGGTAGGTCACATCAGAACGATATCTCGAGCTGATCTCTCCTCCCGCATTCATCTCGCTCTTCATGCTTATCTTACTCACATGACAGATCACCACTGCAAGACAGCGGGTGAGACGTGCTGCTGGCATCACTGTATCGAAGACTTGCTTCAACCGGGTCTAAGACTTACTTAAACCGTACTCACGATGGTCGCAGACTCTGACTATACAGCTCTCCAATCATGGTCGAGATGGGGTGGAACCGGTCGATTCCTGGAACAGCATTGACGAATGCAGCTGTATGTAAGGTGAGCACTCATTGGAGAGAGCAGTCGCTCAGAAGCGGTGGAAGCCATGAGATCGTGAGTGTTTCGCCGGACGAAGAAAGAATCATTCATTCAAGGAAGAAATCCTCGGGAGGGGCAGACAATGCTTCAAGTCGAGAATGAGAGGCGAATCTGCTTTCGTTGATGATCCGCTGATCACCTATGCTATTGCATGCACTACTGATTGTCTTCCAGCCTTAGCCTGTGGCTCGAGCCCAGTGTGGCGCCCTCGCAGTGTGGCAGCTCTCGAATCACTGCCACAAGAATACGATAGCAACATCCATTCAACCCTAGCCGGCGCCACAAATACCGGTGGCGCCGGCTTCCGAACCGACTCCGCCTCTTGCTAACCCCCTCGTCCGACCATCCAAGCACTGCGTCACGGCCTTACGTGATGAGAGCTTGCAGATCCCCGAGCGACATGCGAGCAGGAGCCTAACGTCCTTGCGTGAAAGCTGGAGCCGGCGCTCCCTTGCACATCAAGGCTCGCGCTTCGCTGCCTGTTCGGTACCCGCCCTGAGACCACTGCGCTGGAATTCGGTACCCAACGCTTTTGCACTGCTCGTGTGCACCAGCATGACGTACTCGGCGACCGCCATGTCACCGTTTCAATCGGGAACGCGTGCCATGCTGACGCTGCCGCGGTGTCCGGTACCAAGCAGCCTCGGCGCTGGGGGCGACACAGTGCACCAGTGCAGAGCGCCCACTTCCGGGCAGCGCCAAGATTCCACGTCGATTTCGTCAAGACGACCAATGGTAGCCCACAACCCAAAGACCTTAACCCGGCTAGTGAGTGACTAACCACTGACATCACTCCACGCGACTATCACGCTGGCAATTGCGGGGTCCCCACAACTCGCACCAACTTCCGCTCTGGCATACATGCAGTACGACGTGCTTACGACCTCACCATGCATTCCGCCTCCCGCGTGAGAGCTCGTCGCTTGAGTCGCTTACTTGCACCATGTACTTGTGCTCGCCGGATCTGGAGTATGCATGCTCAAGGAGGAGATCGTTACATTCTCCAAGCGCCGAGAGCGGATGGTCGTTTGGCCGCAAGAGTGCGAGTGAATTTGCATAGTACTCAACCATCTCCCATTGCGGGCTCAGTACCAGGACCAGCCTGGCGATCTCCAATCACATGCCTATGCGGCTAGCGCACTCTCGCCGCACCTGCTCGCTATGCATGTGGCGAAACCGCCTGTTCCAGCGGTTCCATGTGTGTGGCCGAGTACGCAAGCATCGCCCACATGCCGCGCAAAGACGCATATGGCTAGCTCGGAACGAGGTGACGACGACAGTAGTGTTCACCATCCTTGCCGTTTCCGACCTGTGGTGAGTTTACTAGTTTGCTGAGGACGCTTACTCTTGTCCGTGTTCTCGGAGCTTATTAGGACGCCGCTGGTGTTTCCGGCATGGTTACGAGATTTGTTGGGAATCGGACCTGAGAGTGAGTAATTTCGTGCGCTGATGTCTCCGATCTGACTGTTGGGTGGACGGAGGTCGATCCAGTACGAAGAGATGTAGATTACATCTCGGCGAGCAATGCGTTCTGAAGCTGATGGAGAAGTCTGTTATCAGATAGAACACATGCACTTGTTCGCTTCCGGGACACAGCCACTAACACAGATCCCGGGTCGTGGCGTTCGACTTGGGGCAGGAGGCTGCATACTCCAGCTGATCGCGCTAAATTGCACTGCTGCGTACTCGCACTGATGCCGTAGCCTCCCTCGCGGGTGCGGAGAAAACTCGAGCTCCCCAGCCAAGCAGCCAAAGACACACTGGACAGCGAAAATGCAGCTAATGGAGGTCGGTGCCGGCATCGCCCACGCTAGGGTCGCAGGGTCGGGCATCGGGGCATCCGCCGCTCTCTGGCTGCTGCGAGCGTACATGCGCCTGCGCACGCAGCGCACCTTGTTTGGGGGTCCAAAGTGGCAACTGTGGGGGTTTCATGCGGTGAGCAGTAAGCAGTAAGGCGCCACCGGAAAGGCAGAGCTGCGTCCAGCTGCGCGTTGTGAGGATCACACTCCGACTGAATGGAGATGCACTGGCACACGTATCTGCACACCGAACGGATGCGAGAGGTTGCAGTAAGCGCTTGCTTCGACTTTCAGACAGGCATCTAGGCTACCCGCGTCCACTGCTTGCCTCACGACAGATTGCAGCCAGATTAGTCCCATCGTCCCGATGGGTCCTGCTGTCCTCATACTCTCATGTGTACCTGGAACCAAGCGTGGACGGGAGTGGACGCGGCGCATGCATCTGGTGTTTATTCGATTTATTCTCCGTTTTATCTGGATTCCAGCTGGATTTCTGGTGATTTTTGTGATCGTAGTATGATTTTATTTTTATTTTGCCGTGATTTACCACGTTTTTATGTGCTTTTTGTGGGCGTATTGTTGAATTAATGTGACTTCACCCCGTGGCTCTCCGGTCTCTCTCGGCGCCACCTCCACGCATCCCTAGGCCGCCGCCGCCCGCCGCCTCTCCTCCGCGGCTCACCGGAGCACCGAACGCCAACAGGTACCAGGGCAGGCGGTAGTCAGTAACCTCAGCACCGCCGAGACGACCTCTTCGTGTCCGTGTGGTCGACTGGTGCACTGAGCTCTTCCGCGACCTGAGCTCCGTGTACGCTCCGCCCGCGCGTCCCAGGTTCACGCTCAGACCGCCACAGCTTGGACGGACGCACGCCTGTGCCCACTGCACAGACCGCGTTCGACAGCGAGACAGCTGTTTGAGCGTGTCCTCTGCACTGTGTGTCTGCACTGAGGCCGCTCTGCACTGTGGCCGCTCTGCACGGTACTGCCACACCCCAGTTCGCTGTACAGCGAGCGGCCCCAGGCTGGAAGTGGCACATGCTTCTGCCGAGATAGCCAGGCTGCCCATGCTCTTACTGGACCTGATCGAATCCGAGCCGAGGGGTCGGGGGCCTCGGGGTCGATCGTGCGTGTCCGCGTGCACCGTGTGGCAGATACCTGGCACATGCCACATGCCGTGGCCCGTGGCCGGCGGTCCCCACGACGCACGGGCTTGCAAGTGGAGCCTAGCCACTCATACTCGTACTTGCCACCGCCGACCTGCTGCTTGCATACCATGCTTCCATGCTTTGCACGACACTGAACAGCGCCGCTGCTTGCCCACATGCCCATCTTGACGTTGTTTCCATTCATTCCTCTAGGCACAAGCTCACCATTTTTTGCACAGCTTCGGTTTTTTCTTCTAATTGAGACACGGTCATTTCTGTTGATTAGAATTAAGGCTCTTACCCTGGAAGAGTTATTAGATAATCTCAATTAGATTAGGATTGACTTTCACTTTTTCTAATCACGCTCTTTGCATAACTTCAATTCCCACCCTCTACAATTAACCGTTCTTTCCTATTCGGCGTCTCGGTGTTGGAATTCGCGTCACTCTGGCTCGGGGATGGATTAGCTTTGCATCTCCGTGTCTCCGTGTCATTGTCATTGTCACCGATCTACTTTACCCCGTTTTGATGCTCCCGTCCTGCTTCTTTCATCATGCGTCCTCGTCGTCTTGGCCCCGTTCGTGCGCGTTCGTCATTATCGGCGTCACTCGCTGTCACTACTGCGGAGCATCAACGGCAGCGGTGGCAGTCAAGTGTGTGACAAGCATGGGTCTCTGGGAGAGAGTTGAAACTTTGTAATTGAACAATATGATATTTCCTAATGGACAGTAATAAAAATATTTTGTAATCGGTCACCCCCCAATATTGAAATGCCCATTACACTTTGCTTGTGTCACTGTTTTTCCCTGTAATAATTATCCCCACCCAACCCTGGATTGCTCTCGCTTTTTTTTTTTTTTTCCTGGCTGTGCCCACGCGCGCCCCCGAGACAAGCCCACAAGCCCACAAGCTGCAACTTACCCCAAGACGCGCACCGCAGCCGTAGCCCGTAGCCCGTAGCCGGCGCAAGCCCCGCGCCCCGCGCCCCGACACCCCGCGCAGCCGAGCCGAGCTGGCCGAGCTTGGCTCTGCTATTGCATGCTCCGTCATCCAAAGTCGAAGTCCCGAGCTGGTCATCCGAGAATGAGAATGAGTGTCCGTAGCGTATTAGCGTATTAGCGTATCCGGCCCCGGACCTCGTGCTTGATCAACAGTGGTGTGCAGTGGTGTATGGTGTTCTTGTCCTTTTTCCCCTGGCTTTGTTTGACATGTTAGGAATTCATTCCCTTGTCATTTCTGATGTGATTTCTTGTCTGATTTCTTGTCCGTGTTCTTGTTCATATCCTCCTCACCATCACATCTCTCCTTGTCATCACCTCGACTCGTGTCGTCTCCAGCACGCACACCAAGCAGTCCGTTCCACAAAAGGCTTGGCTTGGCTCAACCTAGAGTTTTAAACGCACCAGTATCGAAAAACACGAAAAATAGAAAACACCGCAACCACGCGCGCTAAGCTCTGTCGCTGCCACGCATTCCAGCAATTGATTGTCTGGTTAAACCCAGACCAAACCCAACCAACCACCACACGAGAGACGACGACTGTGAGACTTGAGACTCTGTGAATCTCTCGTCCATTATCCATTCTCCTTTCTTTCTCAGCATTGCTCTCCACCCTCTTCATCCTCCTCGACACCACATTCGGCGACGAGCGATACCTCTTCCATCAAATCGTGCTCTTAAAACATCGGCTTTCTTATAACGACAAAGCGTTGTGGACGAACGACGATTTATAATTGTGTCGGTTTGGTGCGCGTAATACCCCGCACACCCTTTGCATTGTGAGTGTCTCCTGATCCTGTCTGGCGGGTCCCTTGTCCTGTGCTGCTGCTCGTACTCGCTGTCGTTGGTCGTGCTCGTGCTCGTGTCCTGTCCTGTCGAGGTCTCTCCCTCTCTCTCCCTGTTGGCTGACCTGCCCTGGTCTCTGCACACGGTGTGGTCTGTCTATTGCCTGCTGCCATCAATCCCGATTAGACACTGCTCATTCGTCTGTCCTTGAAGACGCTAGTGTCTAGTCTTGTCATCGTATCCTGGCCACCTGGCAGACCCGGCACACCCTCCCTCCCCTGCCAGCTACACCGCCCCCGCTTCCCACTCTCCCACTAGTCGTCGTCGTTGTCGCTCGCTCGCTGTGCTCGCTGTCGTCGTCCAAAGTCATACTCAACACGACTCGCCAACCTCGACCGCACACACACACTTTTCATTCACTCGACTTCTACAACCTCTTCGCAACATTATTGACACCTCTTGCTCCAGATTATCGACTCTCCTCGCATATCCTCCTCTTCCCTTGTCCGACTTGTCCCACTCTTGTCCGTCTGTGTTTGATTCAGCTTGACGTCCCAAAACGACATACACACGGCGCTATACGCCCATCGATTCACCGATCTCCCCTTGCACTCCACACGTCCGTCTACACACGTCTCCATCGCTCTTTCGCTCGCCGTGCACGAGCCTCGCTTGCTACGACACGTCTAGTCTCCGAACTCCTGTCGACGACGAACCGACCTAGAACTATCCTTTCGTCGTAAAATCCAAGTGTCGCGGTCTGCTTTCAAACAAGCGCCGTCTCGGACATAGACACCCGGCTCTTCCCGTGAGTTGGTCTCTTGGTTGCCCCGTGTCCTTTTCATTGTGTGGGATCCTGGGCACCCCCCCCCCCCCCCCTACCCCACCCATAGCAAGTCTCTCAGGCCAAGGCCAGCCAACCTCGGCTCGAGCTGTCACGGTTCTCTATCCACTAGCTGTATCACTTTGCTTGCGGGGTCCAGCTCGCAGCAAACGACAGCGGACGGTGCCCTTCTGCGCACATGTGTGCTTGACAGAAGCGTGCCAGATCTGGAGATTCGTTCCACCATCCAAAGAACTCTCTCTCTCTCTCACGACGGGTCGGTTTAACTGACACGTTTACACAGACCTTTTGCCCCTCTACTCTTCACACCTCGCCTGTGCGAGCTTGACACTTGTTTGTCTCTGTAAGCTCACTGAACTCAGTTCACGGCAGGTTGCTAACCATCTAGAGAGCATGGCAGCCACCGTGATGCAGCCTCCCGCGCACCGTCCTTCCATGGACCACGTCTCATCCTTTGATCGCTCGCAGCGCCCAGCATCGACCGTTGGCCCCTACGCGTCGTCCAGTTACGACCGCGCGCCCTCGCCGGCGGCTGCTGGAGGTATACCTCGCTCGCGCACGAGCTCGTCCACTTCGGCTTCTCCGGCGCCTTCTCCTCTTGTCACCGCGTCGTCCGCCTACCAGCAGCAGTACGCTGTCCCCAGCTACTATCCCCCGTTCCCCATGCACCAGCAGGGGTGGGGAGGAGCTGCTCAGGCTGGTGGCTTCTACTCGGCGACCTCGTTCCACACTCATGCCGCCTTCCCCAACGGTGCTGCACCCCCAGGGCAGTTCCCACCTGGCGCATTCCAGCCTGGACAAGCAGACTTTTCTGCTTGGGCGCACGTCTACCAGCAAATGGTCACTGGCGGGCACATGCCGGCTCCGGGCCACATGCCACCGCCTCAGCCTCACCAGCAGGACATTGACGACATGACAACACTGGACTCTACTCGGCGGCGAACTTCGTCAGCACCGCGACCGCCCTCTACAATGGCAGGCTCAAAGGCTCCGCAAGCACCACCAACCTTCCACCCGTACCAGCGTGGCCACAGCAAACACCGCAGCAGCTCGGCGGCCCGCGAGACAGATGTACAACGCCGGTCCGTCTCGACACCATCGACTCCCATTTCGCTCGACGGCCTTGCCAAATTGCCACCGCAACCGCGCGGCGCCTCGCCTGCCGATGGCCAGGGCGGTCACCACCGCATAGCGAGCGCAACCAACAGCCAGAGCGGGGCCGACTTTATGCCCCCGCCCAAGCTGCGGGACAGCGAACGTCCTTCCTCTGTTCACAGCGGCAGTAGCTCACGGTCCCGTGACAGCGCTAACCGTTCCCCGGCCGCCTCGAACGCGTCGATCGCACCACCACGCACATCGTCGCCTGCCGTTGGTGCTTCTTCCTCTCCGGCTGGCCCGTCATCAGCCGCAGCGTCAATCAAGTCCGGAACCACCCGCGCAGCACCAGAGGCGAGCGCTGCTACTTCTAATGCCCTGTCGGCCGCCTCGACTCCAGTTGCCCAGCAACGTCCCTCGCCGCTGTCTCAGGGAAAGCCACTGGTCCAGCCACCGCAGCTCATGGCCGACAAGAAGGCGGTGCGCAAGGACAAGCACATTCAGAAGGCTTCCATTTCGCAGCCTACGCTCATTAGCCACGAGAGCGGCTCGCCCTCTGGTGCTATGCGACTCCAGCCCAACCCCCGGGCGGCACAGGCACCGAACCCCAATGCGCCGTTTATCAACGTCCAGGCCATGACTTCCGACGTCAGCTTGGCAGAGACCGAGCGCACGGCTGCGACAACCGCGTCAGTGGCTGGTGTCAAGCCCAAGCGCGGCTTGTTCCGCATGAGGAACAAGTCGTCTGACAATATCTCGCTCTCGTCGACCGTGTCATCTGCGTCCATGATGATCCGCAAAATGGGCAGCATCGGAAAGCTTGCGCGCCGCAACAGCTTGATGGGCATCTCCAAGATCTTCAAGGACAAGCCCAAGGATGACGATGCTGGCCTTCCTGAGAAGCAGGGTGTCTTTAGTGGCTTCAAAAAGAAGAACAACAAGAAGGCAGAGGCGGCGCCGGCCGCTGTCAGCCGCTCGTTTGCAGAGGTTGACCGCATGGGAGCCGACGAAGACCGCACCATTGGCCTTTCTCCTGCTGCTCAGCTTGCTCGCCAGCACACTGCACGGTCAAAGGCTGAGGCGGCGAAGCGTGCCGAGGACTCGAGGAGGCGACAGGCTTCCTCCGCACTGGCCGCTGCTGCGTCCATTCCTGAAATGGGCGGCGCCGTGGGAGAGCCGACATGGGAATCCAGCACCACCACTCGCACAAACCCGTCGACCACACCTCGCCCCGACACGGCCTACTCGCAGAACGGCACAACTATTGTCAATGTTGTCCCTCGCGGCCCCAGCGTTGTCCAGGCGGTCCAGTACAATGCTGGTCCCGAGATTGAGAGCATCAGCTCGGCCGACGGCACTGTCGAGGATCTCACTGCCAGCATGAACCAGGCCAGCCTCGCTGAGGACGACTTCCAGCCTCTGTGGACCCAGGCGCACGTCGACTACAACGCGCGTCCCAAGAAGGGTATTCTTAAGAGTGAGTTTAAGGCATGATGATAAAGCTAACAGCAGACACCATTTCTAACGAGGACATTGAGACACAGGCGCGTCAGCGGTCCTCATCCACCTCGGACGCTGTCAGTCCTCTGGTCCAGGGCCCGCTGTCTGCCATGCCCGCTCCCATGCCCGAGAAGATTGACGGCGCCATCCATGCGTCGCACTCCAACGCTACCGAGGTTCTCGACGGCGACAAGCAGTACGACCCCTTATCGCCGACCTTCTCGCCGTTCGACTCGTCGCCGATTGAGCTCGACCTCAAGCCGACAATCTACCAGCGCCCCGCGCACAACACGTCTGCGCCGTCCCTGTCGGTCGGTGGACCGCCCGTGCCCCACCGCGCAATGACCGCACCTGTTCGTCGCCGTCTCATCTGGGCCCCCGAGTGTGCCGTCTACAGCACGTACGACGCCAACACTTATGACCGCCGTTCGGAGCCGGCCACCTGTAACCGCCTCACACCCGAACTGGCCATGGCTATCAAGCAAGAGCTCAACGAGTTCAAGCTCGAGATGCCCATCCACCCGTCGTCCAGGGTCTACACACATTACTTTGCATGATTTTCCGCCACAGCATTGCACATCACATGTCTTTTACCAAACCCACGCAGCTATACCTGGCTCGACACCACCAGCATCACACCATGGGACCATGTCTGTTCTCCTTCTTGTCCCCACCCTTTCTCGTTTCCATTTGCATCGTCTTGCGCGAACAACGACCTCTGTCTGTCATCAACCCATCCCCTTAGAATGGAAGCAACCCAACCAACAATCACAACAAGTGCGCCTTGATGGCGTACTGGACTCCGGCCCATCGCATTTGCTTCTCTCTTTCCCTCTTCTCTCTCTCTCTCTCTCTCTTCTCCTTTGAATGTGTGCTATAGGTTTTGGTTCCCGTCTCCTGCTACTCCTACCCACCATCTACGTCGTGACCCCGTACATAACACCCTCACTCTCATCTCTCATTCTCTCTGTCCCAACCCAACAACATCGTAGTGGTAGTACATTATGAGGAGAATACAGATTATATACAAACCAACGTACACACGTGTCTTGAGTATTACAACGCTGCTGCTGCTGCTTGTTCCGTATTTACGTAGAGATGTTGGGTCGAGGCGCGCGCGGATGGTATGCAGAAAGTGGTGCTTGTACCCGATGTGCTCGTCTAATGTTGCACCAGTACGACGTGCGTCCGTTACTCTCGAGTGACTCCTCCCTGATTAGATGTCCAAGTTCACCAATGGAAGACGCAGAGAGGGAATGACACCATGCACACCACACATGCCACACAGGCGCGCAATTCAAGGTTTTGTCGGCCCCTCTTGTCACACGATCGACCCAGCAGGACCCAGCAGGACCAAACAGACCCAGCAGGACCAAACAGGACCAAACAGGACCAAACACGATCCCACAAAGCCAATCTGCCACTCGCGGTGTCGACGGGCGTGCAGGCGTCGACGGCTGGACGGCTCGACGGGCCAGGCATGCCAGGTAATTGCATTGAAGGGAGCGCGCCAAGCCCGAATGGCAGCCGAGTGCCCTGGAATAGCGCTGGCCTGCCGCTCCTCCGCATGGCTGTTATCACGGCTAACCGCAGCTTGGCACTGGAATGTGAGGACGCGGCGGATCGCGGGACGGGGCCGGGCTGTTCACGATCACGTCCACTGTCGTGCGACTGGCAGCTGGGATCTAGATCTTGCGTCTTGCGTCAGCTTTGCTCGAGCTGACTACCGCTGCCGACAGCAGATGCCGAGTGTACTGTGTGGTTATACCCTTTCTTGGGCTTGAGTGCCCGACGTCGGCAGCGCCGACATGACAATGGCCCGCCGAGAGCGCTGCCATCGTCCGAGTCTACAAGCCTGCACTAGACAATGCATGGCATGAATCGATGCAGCTGCTATACTGGACCAGGACTTGATCAGGACTAGGTGCTCGAGATGGAATTGTAGGACAGGAGGAGACAGAAGCACGCGATCCTCCAAGCTCGAAGCTCGAGAGGATCGAGAATGTTTCCGAGTGCCTCTTTGGCCAGTGAGTGGCACGAACAAAAGAAATCTGGGCGACATCTTACAGTAGGATTGAAGCATTATGGGTATTAGGAATGTTGATTTGCGGAATCAATTTCTTATTAGAGATTTCCCTCCCTCGTGGCCTCGTGGTGGTTAGTACCCAGCCCAGCCCTTAATAGTCCTTAATAGTCCTTACTAAAGGGAACAGATTACCCGGCCAGACCGGACCATTGTTAAAGTAAAGGCCACGCCGCGTTACCAGCCAGCCAGCCAGCAACCATCGCCCAGCTCGGCTCTCTCGATCAGCACGGCATGGCATGAACAACCAACCAACTGCCTTGCACTCCATCGCATCCTCTCTCGACACCATCATCCAACCTCTCCTCATCATCCAAGCCCCCCTCCCCTCCGCTCCCTCCCTCTCACTCTCTCCCCCACTCCTCTCTCCATCTCTCTCTGCCCCACTCTCTCCACCGTTCGGCCCTCACCCCGCACCGCAACTTCCCTGACATCCACGGCCCATCTCCATCTCCATCTCTCAACCTTACGATCCCACTCGCAACCCACACTTTCGGTTGCACCAGAACGCCAGCCGGATCGTTCCTGCACGACAGTACCTGCACGACAGTACGGCTTTTCCGCAGCCGCGTGCCATAGGGACCTTGGTCTGGGCAGGATCAAAGGATCAAAGGATCAAGGATCAGGATCGCAACCCCCACACCGATCCGGATTCCATCTCGCATCTCGCATCTCGCATCTCGCATCTCGCACCACGAGCAGGCTGCCGCCCACTCCTGCGTGTCTCTCTTGCGACTCTTGCGACTCTCGAGCAGCTCGAGCAGCTTGAAAGGGACCCGCAACGCCTCGTTGGACGCCTGCGCCGCCCTGTGCTATTGTCCTGCGGCTTTTTTCCTCGTTTTTCCCTTGGCAAAGTGCGCTTTTCCCTTGCCATCGCTCGACTTGTCTCGTCTCCTCGCTGGGATCTGAGAGCGGCGAGCTCCGTGCTGTCTGTTCTTCTGTCCACTCTCTGTTGGATTCAGACTCTTCTTTGGACTCTTGCAGCGAAGGAATACCCTCGCAGTAGTGTCAAACTGTAAAAAGAAGAGAGAGAGAAACGCAGCATCAGAGCGCATCACAAAGTCCATCGAATTGACTGGGATAGCGCCTTGCCGCTCCAAACCGATTGCACGCGCAGCACTGGCTTGGTCCTCATCGTAAGTTGCTCATCCTCTCCGTCGTGGCCTCCCTCTCTCTCTCATCGTGGACACGGCCTCAGTCGCCAGAGCTAGTCGAACCTGCTTGCTCGCAAAGTAGACAAAGTCAAACTCTAGTTGCTGTCCACTTGACCGGCTTGACCGGCTCGGCTGTCATTCCTTAGCTCTCCACCACCACCACACTAGTCCACAACCCGTGTCACGGCAACGACGCCACGCCACGCACAAGCCGTCTCTTTTATCCTGTCCACGAGCCTTGTTGTATCCTTTTACCTCCAGCGGCTCGGCTGACTTTTTCTGGCGCTCCAGCACACCTACAGCCTCTTCATATCCCGCTCGCAAGTGGGTCTAGGCCAAGCTCTTTCCAGCATCGCGCACAGGGTCTTGCTCGCTCTGCGACGCCTGTTCTTCCTTGTCCGAAACGAGGCATCACGACGTCGGTCGACCACGCAGTGCAGCAGCTTAGCGCACAAGCCTCGGCCAAGGACCCTGCACCGTCCCCATCGCATACACGACTAGTCGACTGGCTTTGCTGCTGCCGCTCTTCGCGCCGTCGCCGAACAGAGCAATTCTTTCCTTGTTCTGTCTCGCATCTCTTCCATTCCACCTACAACACCCTTCATACGACGTTCTCGCATCGCTTGCTCGCATCGGTCTCCCGCGTTCCTTGCTCTCGTCGCTCGCCGACCCCCGACACCATTACGAGTAATACGCGCAGCATCAATCTAGGCGCCGCCGCCCACCACCCTCTAGCGCTACCTCCACCGACCCCCGGCCCGACGCCTCACGGCTAGCCATACCCTTCGCTTGTGACCGGCCTGGTGCATCGGACCCTCCCCATTCTTTTCCATCCACCAATCGACACGGAGAACGAGGTTATCGCGCATTTCACGTCACTCGCCAGTAGTGTGTAACAAGAAGAGTTGAAGCCTGGCTCCTCCACACTAGTCGTCCTTTTTCTAATTTACATTCAACGTTTTGATACACGACACGCGCGACACGACACGGCACACGGCTTTTTTTCTTTTTTTGTTTGTTGCATTCGTTCGTCCACTGCCGACCCCGAACAAAGGTACCTTCATTACCATCCGGCAGTCGCTCGTTGCTCACCGTAGCGGCAACTACAGCAGAAACCTCTTGCGTTTTCGCTCGATACCCAGTCGTTGAACCTGGCCTGGTGGGGTGCACGGATCACCAAACCACCGCCGCAGCACCTTGGGACCCTTTGACCTCGTCGTACTCGCTGTCACTGAATACGGCTCGTACTGGACATCTCGCTTGTCCACTTCTCTCTCTTTTTTTCCTTCAACTTTTTTCTCTCGACCAGCAGCGCCGACGACAGTGTGCTAGCCCGCATCCCAGCCCGTTGCAAGCACGCCGAGTTCCACATTCGACACTAGCTCCGATCGGTGCATTCCTGTTTTTCTGCGCATTTGCACCCTCCCTCTCTCTCTCACACAATCCAAGGCCAACCTCCCTCGACCACACTACTGGCGTCGCACAGTCTCACCACCATTAACACCACAACCACCACACCACACCGCGTTAGTGCTTGGCCTGGCTTTCCTCTGAATCTCAACCAGCGTGACGAGCCGCTTCCCCCCCGCCGTCCCTATCATCTCCCTCCCCCATCCCACACTCACCCATTCTCTATTGTCCACCATGGCCGACACGCGCATTTCGTCAGCGGGCACACCGGCCACCGGGCTGGACGCCTTGGGTATTGTCGACTTGAGCGATCCCGGCCCGTCATCAGCGCATCCACCAGGACGAGGCGTGCGATCCATGTCGGCAACTCACTCTCACACACAGCAGTCGCAGCGCTCGAATGCCGACGACCATACCAACGAAACCTTAGGGTTGCCGCCGGACGCACAGGTCATCCGCGTGCCAGAAGGAGAAACATACCGCGTGCGCGCAGTCTACGACTTTGCGGCTACCGATGAGAGCGCGCTCAGCTTTCATGCAGGAGACGTCATCGAGGTGCTTACCATGCTGCCCTCTGGATGGTGGGACGGCATGCTAGGAACATCGCGCGGATGGTTCCCGTCAAACTACGTCGAGGACGTGGACGAGACTGAGCTCGGCGACGACGAGACGGACGACGAGGACGGGTACAGCACATTCTCTGCAGACAAGCGGTTCATCGAGATTGCACCCGATGGACGACCAATCCCACGAAACGGTGGCAGCGCGGACATGCTTGGCCTCGAGGAGCGTGGAGGATGGAACGACTGGGGAGGGGCCGACAATGAGCCATCCCTAGACGATGTCGCCCACGAGGTCATGGCTGGACGCGAGCGCGAAGCATCATCTCAGGACTCTGCATCCGGCACTGATCGCGCAAGGCGCGATGGTACTGCAGACCCCGACGAGACTCTCCACGCCTCGCACCGTGCGGAGCGAGAAGACGTCTGGGTCCCATCACTGACCCCCGATGGAAGGGTAAGTGCGAGTGCATTGACTATCGGCTGACACACATCCAGTTGTACTACCACAACACACAAACAGGCGAAGAGTCGTGGTCGATTCCAGGCGGCGAGCCGCAGCTCGACATAAGCGCCAACACGAGCCAGAATGGCGATGCCATTAGTGAAGCCGGCGGATCGCGGTACGGCCCGGGCCGGGCGTCTCGGCGTGACTCGGTCACCTCGTCGATTGCGGGCAGGTCAATGTCGGGCAGGATGTTGCAGGAAGACTTTCGCGCGCCTCCTGGACGTGGCCCTGCGGGTGTCCCTCACCCGTGGGTTGCGCGACTTAGCGACGACGGCCGCGGGTGGTACTATTACAACCAGGCCACGGGCGAAACTCGCCGCGAGCCGCCTCCAGCTCCGAATCGTCTCGAGGGGTCCGACACACCCCACCGCGCGCACGGGCCGGGTCACCGATCGTCCCACTCTGCTCACAACCGGCGGACTCAGGACTGGGAGGACCGCATACGATCGTCGCTCGCCCCGCTGTATGCGCCCCCGCCTCGTCCCCACATGACAACCTTGGTCGACGCGATCCATGATGCCATTTCGCAGGTGTACAATGCTGCGCTTGCGGGTGTGTCCGCCGACGAGGAGTTGGCCGTCGCCCGCAGCACGCATACTGGGTTTGCGCTCGCAATACAACACGACGAGGGGGCCGTGGAACGCGCCACCTCCGCCATCGAGTCTGTCGTGTCGAGCGTGCGCGATCTCGTCGTTGCGTTTGGATACGTCGGTCCCCTCATGACGCCGTCACGCGGGTACGACTCGTCTCTCCCTGACGAGACAATGGTGCGGCCAGCGTGGGCAAACGACATGAGCTTGGTGGGAAACCTGGGTTTAATCCAGTACATGACCCACCTTGCCATTACTGGATCCCGCAGCGATCCGAACTCGAACCCTTGGGGCGCCGTCATGCGGGCTGCTACCAAGCTCCGTGCTGTCATTGACGGCATGCCGCATCTGTTAACTGCAGACTCTGCGGGTGTCGACATTGAGACTGCAAAGGGTCGCCGCATCGCCGCGTGGTTTGGTGCGGATGCGCTCGGCGACTTTATGTCTGGGCGATTCGGATTTGGCGCCCAGACGGACGTTGTCCTCCGCGATCTCGACGCTGCCGCTGTTTCGGACGCGACCAAGGTCCAGGAGACGCTCGAGGCTGCCATTGCGGACAGCGACTCTGCCGAGGACGGTGGTGTGCTAGAGATTATCCGCGCGACATCACGATTCCGCGAGGCCGTCACCGGTATTGACGTTGCGGCTGCGATTGATCTCGACGGCGACCTGAGCGATATGACCGGTCATCCCGACACGCACCACGAGGACGTGCGCGCGTACGCCGACCTCGTATCCAAAGCGCGCCATGCGCTTCGTGAGCTCGACGAGACTGCGCTCCAGCTCGACTCGGCCGCTGCTGATGTCTATCTCCGATGGGACCAGCCGGGCGCCGACTCTACACGAGAGGAGCTGGGACAAACTGTGGAATCCGTGTCGCGTGCACTGTCGTCTCTGCTCGCTGTTGCGCAGCAGCAGGCGGCGATGCTCGAGCAGGGCAACGTCCGTGGTTCTCTTGGAACCCGGTCTCCCGCTGCCATGGCGCGCCGTGCTGCTGCCGCCGCTCACGCGCGGAAACAGTCCCAGGCGTCTCTCGAGTCTGGCGTCTCCAAGGCCGAGGACCGTGCGGATGGCCACAACCGCCAGGCCTCGGGAACATCCACTGGATCGCAGCGCACACAGCAGACAACAGGGACCGACGCCGAGTTCCTCGAGCAGGACGAGCCGCCAACATCAGCCGGAGGCAAGCGCCGCAGCCATCGTCTGTCGCGACACTCGCAGAGCGCATCGACCTCGCAGACCAGCCTCGTCAACGCCAACCGCCAGAGCACCTCAAGCAGCTCATTACCGTACTCGCAGGACCCCGAGGTCGGCACTCGCGGCTCCAACCGTGCCAGCATCCTCAAGGCTGTTCCCAGCTTCCTGCGTCGCGACGATGTGGGCAAGATGAAGTCTGGCAAGAAGCTTGCCAAGCTCCTGGGCGACGACAGCGTCGGTTCGCGCTTGGGCACGATTTCCAGCACACCCACCGCTCCCACCGCACCACCGCCTCCTGTCCCTGCACCCATGTCGGCACCTCCCGCCGCGGCTATTCGCTCCGAACCGGCATGGTACCTGAGCACCGACTACCCCGCTGGCGAAATTGTGTTTGACGACAAGGGTGGCGTCAGGGCAGGCACGATTTGCGCCTTGGTCGTCCGCCTCACGACCCATGTCAGCTATGACAATGCGTTTTTCCAGGAGTTCCTCCTTACATTCCGTTCGTTTGTGGCGCCCGAGGACCTTATTGAGCTGCTTGTCGAGCGGTACAATATCGCCGCGCCAGAGGGTCTGGCTGGCGAGCAGCTCAAGGAGTGGCAGCTGCGGAAACAGACGCCAGTGCGCTTGCGGTATGTTTGAAGTAAACTTTAGTGCTGACAATAGTGTGGCCAACACGATCAAGGCGTGGCTCGACAACCACTACTACGAGAAGGAGGACCTGCATGCGCTGGATCTCATCGAGGAGTTTGCGAAGAGCGTCGTTGCGACCGAGATGATCTCGCGCCAGCTGCAGCAGCTGGTCGAGAGGAAGCGACGTGGCGACGGCGATGCCCTGTCTAGGCGTGTTCTTACGTCGGGCAACAACCCGCCGCCGTTACCGCTGCTCCCTCGTACCCAGCAGGGCCGGCCGCTGCACGTTCTCGACATTCAGCCGCTCGAGATGGCGCGCCAGCTCACCATTATGGAGAGCCAGTTCTTCCAGCGCATCAAGCCGAGCGAGTGCATGCACAAGGCATGGCAGAGCCCGAAAGCCAACGACATTGCTCCGAATGTCACGCAGATCATTCTCACAACCAACACGCTTGCCCCCTGGGTCCAAGGCCAGATTCTGCGGTCAAAGGACGTCAAGATGCGTGCGACGCTGATCAAGCACTACATCAACATTGCCTCGGCCGCCCGCAGTCTGAACAACTACTCGTCCATGGCGGGTATTGTCGCGGCGATCGCGGCGTCGTGTATCACCCGTCTCAAGAAGACGTGGGAGCTTGTCAGCGACAAGACTCGCGCAGACTGGGACGAGCTCGAGCAGACCATGGACCGCACCAAGAACTTTCTCAAGTACAAGGAGATGCTCAAGACGATCAACCCGCCGTGTGTCCCCTTCCTTGGATTCTACCTGTCCGCGCTCGTGTTCATTGAGGACGGAAACAAGGACATGGTCACGCCGCAGCAGCAGCCAGACGGTGTCGCCTCGGTGCCCATGACGCCCACCGCCTCCCAGTCGTCCATGCCGCGTCGCCCGTCGGTCGCCACGTCCACCACGTCGTCCATCTCGCGCATGTCGACTGCCTGGTCGTCCAACGGCTCGAGCATGACCATGAGCTCGAGCATGACAATGACGGCGAATGGCGATGTGCAGCAGGTGCCGCCGCCGACGCCCGGCCAGACGCTCATCAACTTCCACAAGCGACACATGACGGCCGACATTCTGCGCGATATCCAGCAGTACCAGTCGCAGCCGTACAACCTCGCCATGTGCAAGCCCGTCTACCAGTTTATCGAGCAGGGCATCGAAAAGTCGCTAGAGGACACGCAGGACATGTACGACCTGTCGCTCGCCGTCGAGCCCAAGGACGTCGGCAACTCTAACAGAATATAGCGTCTAAGCGTGGCAGCAACACCCGCCCAGTTTGCCCCGCTCACGCCCCCCTGGAGATAGCGTCCGTACAGACGCAGCAGAAGAAGTAGAGAGAGAAGAGTTGTTATTCGTTTATAGGTCTAGTTTATAGTCTTGGGTAGCGTGCCCCGCACGATGTATGTGGATAGCTAGCAGCGGCGAATTGTTCTCTGAATGCGTTTTTACGCACTAATTGCGTCGCCGGTAATCATGCGTGCACGCGACCGCGGAGCCGCCGGCACGTTGCCCATGTGCCGCGTCGTACATGTGTCTGCGATCGCAGTGCTCCCATTCGCCGAATGCATCTCTCCACTGCATGGTCCGACGCTCTGGCCCACTACAGTGGCAACAAGTGGACGCCTCGGCTCGGCTCGGCGTCGGCCAAACCCTCCCGCCTTGAGCCGCGGTATGTGTTGTCCCCCACTTTCCCCCACCCTCCCCACTCTGACATCAGCGGTGCTGGTGCTAGTCTCGACTTTGTGGTGTCTCTAGCCTTCATATCTTGTATCTCTCACTCTTTTCTTTCTCTTTCTCTCACTCTTATCCCCATCTCATCACTCCCACAATGTCGACATTCACCCCGCTCGCGCAGCTCGCGCTCCCCTCGGCCCCGCAGCTGCGGGACGAGTTTGTGGGCCGCAAGATCAACACGCTGCGCACACCCGCGCTCATCGTCGACCGCACGGGCTTCAAGGAGAACTGCGCGTACATTGCCCAGCAGGTCGCGGCGAAGGGCATGGGCTTCCGCGCACACGTGAAGAGTATGTTACATGCACGGCGGAGCTAACGCCAGCCCACAAGACGCCAGAGGGGACGCGCCTCCAGGTTGAGGCGGGCGTGCGCGCGCTCATTGCCAGCACCATGCCCGAGGTGTGGGGCATCCTCGAGACGGGCCTCGTGGCCGAGGGCAAGGTCGATGATGTGAGTACCCCTGGACTGTGCTTGCTGACTGCAGATCCTCTACTCGCTCCCCGTGGGCGCGGACCGCATGGAGGACCTCACAGACGCGCAGGAGAAGGCCGGCGACGGCTGCACCATCCGCGTCATGGTCGACCACGCCGCGCAGGTCGCTGCGCTCTCTGCCGCCGCGAAGAAGCTCAACCGCAAGCCGTGGAGCGCGTTCGTCAAGGTCGACGGCGGCGGAAAGCGTGCCGGCGCGCCGCCGCGCAGCGAGCAGATGCGCGACCTTGTCGAGGCCCTGAAGGCGACAAAGGATGTCGAGGTGTATGGCTTCTACTCTCGTACGTCGCAACGCGTGGTGTGTGCTGACGGCAGACTTTGGCCAGTCGTACGCGTCCAAGGGCCTCGACGCGGCGGGCAAGTTCTACGCGGGCGAGATCGAGTGCGTCAACGACGCGGCGACGTACGCGCGCGAGCTGGGGCTGGAGGGCGACCTCATTCTCTCTGTGGGCGCGACGCCGACCGCGCACGCGGCGGTGCTGGGTGCCGAGGGCGGCGCGCAGAAGCTGCAGGGCACGCTCGAGCTGCACGCGGGATGCTACTGCATGAACGACCTGCAGCAGCTGGCCACGGGGCTGGTCGAGTCCCCGCGCTCGGCGGCGCTGACCGTCATCGCGACCGTGGTGAGCACGTACGATCTCCGCAAGGAGGCCATGTGCGATGCGGGCGCGCTCGCTGTCAGCAAGGACGTCGGCCCCGTCCCCGGACACGGCAAGGTCGTCAGCCACGCCGGCTGGGCCCTCGGCCGCATCTCGCAGGAGCACGGCACGCTCACGCGCGTCGCGGACACCGTTGACGAGATCCGCATCGGCGACACGGTCCGCATCATCCCGCAGCACGCCTGTCTCGCGTGCGCGTGCTACCCGTGGATGTACGTCGTCGACGGCGGGGACGAGGTCGTCGACGTCTGGGTGCCGTGGAAGGGGTGGTGAGTTGTTCACACAGTGTATGAGGTAGACGGGTGGATCTATTCAATGAATGACTTGCAGATCTGGGAGTCACACACTGCGTGTTTTTGTTGTTTTGACTTGTTACTATCACTCTTCGCTCACTCGATAACATTGTTGTCACTACTCACTCTTCACTGCGCTTACTGTCTCCCGCTCACCGCTCTCACCACACTCGTCACTCACCGTCCCCTCCCTCTCATTGGCGACGCGCTCGACCACAAGCGCGACTGGCACCTGACCGGCAAGAAGGGCGCCGTCTTCTTCTGCGACCTCTTCGGCGGTGTGGAGACGGTCCACGCGCTGGGGGGGGATATCTGGCCCAAGCTGTTTCCAAAGCTACGGACCGTGATCACCTGCGTTGGAGTCGACAGACCGATCTCGCCGCGGCCATCCCTCATGAGCCTGCAGCACTACATCGTCACTGTGCACTTCAGCAGCCTATCCTACCGCTCCCAGGAGGCATGGTTCAGCGCGCCCAACCACGTCCTCCGCCTCCTCCCACTGACGCACGTCACACTCGTCCTCCTCCCCGACAAGCCCTGCTACAAGTGGACGCGCAAGCTGCAAGTCTTCATGCGGCCGTTCCTCGACGCCAAGAGCATAACGATAATGGGCGCAAGCGAGTATCTCGACCTGGTCAGGCTTGAAGTGCTACCGGGCCTCCTGTCCAGATCCCGCAGCAAGCCTCGGAAGCGGTACAAGGCCGCCCTCACGAGCTCCAACCGCACCTTTCTCTCGTTCCGGCCGTTCAAGGACAATGTGGCCCTGCGGCCGCTCCCGAAGGGGCTCGTGCTTAATGAGTGCAGTCCGAGCACGTACTGGAAGGCGATCCAGAGGCTGCAGCGGTCGGTCGAGGAGGGCGTCAAGTTATCCTCTGATACGGAATAGAACGCGTGCGAATATGTGACAAGTGAAGGATGTGTGGAGCTGTGGAGGTGACGACAGAGTGTGGTCCGGTTCCCATGGCGAGTCAAAGATAGTCGAGACTGGCCATGCGTTGTCTGTGGATTGTGTGGTTCTTTCAGTGCTTCTTGCAATGTTTCTCGCACACTCTTCCATTCTCGTTTCTCATTTACGTACTTATTATCACTTTCTTTCTGGCATCTCTTCATCATTCTCAAGATCTCTCTCAACGGCACGGCCACATTCCCCTTCGTCTCCTCCTCACCACTGTCTTCTTCATAGATATCGGCGCTCTCCACAGCTGCAAAGTTCTTCAGGCTCTAGCCAAGCGACTTACTGCGGGGTGCACCGCCGGCCCATACTCTTCGCAACCCCCTCAACGGGTGTCAACTTTCACACATCGCCCATACAACCCGCTCAAATAACGCAAAGCACCATGCTCGCAAAGTCTCACACCACCTCAGCAATGTCTTCTGGGGTTGGGCCCGACGTCACCTCTCTCCCCAGTCTCCCGGCACGCACACCTAAAGAAGACTGTCCGCACTCCATATGCCTTCGCAATCCCACGACCATCCTCTGGGACATGTTTCCCCATATCTTCGAGCTTATTCTCCACTACGCCGACGTTCCCCTCCTCAAGGTCATGCGCCAGACCTGCCGCGTTGTGTGTCACATGGCGACACCCATTCTTCGCTTTCGCCACATTGAGCTTGTGGGCGTGGTTGGCCGTGGGTCCCGTGGGTACTTTTACATAAACTCCAAGAACCCCTGTGGTACCAGCCCTCGTCTCGCGTATAACTTCGGCAACAAGTTCCCATACTTCAACAGCACGGAGGGCCAACCGACGTGGGACGCTAGTATCCAGCAGCACACTCAGATTGTGGACTGGAAGATTGACTGCCTCTTTGACCAGGCGCAAGGGTGGAGTCGTATCGACGACAGGGGTGCAGCCTACCTCGGACGACTCTTTGCCAGTGTGGAGACTGTCTACGTTCGACAAGGGGACGAGACGTGGTGTAAGGCATTCCCGAACCTCCGTCAGGTCGCTGCAACGCTCAGTACAAAACTGCCCGTCATTCCTCGGCCACACCTCAGTGTGAGCCACTACGTCGTCGTGGTGCAGTTCTGCCGTCTCCTGCACAAGCCGAATGACATATGGTCTGGAGTCCCCAATCATTGTCTCGAGAACCTGCACAGCACCCGCGTCACATTTGTCTTGCTTGCTGACGCACCCTGCCCCCGCTGGATTACCAAGTTTACCGTGCTCATGAAGCCCTACGTCGAGGCCAAAAGTCTGACCGTGCGAGGTCCGCCTGAACTCCTCCAGCTGGTCGCAAGCGAAGTCCTTCCGACCCTCCATTTATCGCCCAGCGAATACGAACACCAGACCTCACGAGCTCTCATTGCATCCTCCCATGTCAAGGATACGCTCCAACTGGTGTGCCCCGCAGATGGGACAGCGGCGGACTACTACTCGACACCCAAGGCGAGGCAGGTGATCGAAACCTTACAGGCTCTGGGCCCCAAGGATGGCAAGCCTTGTGCCGTGCACTGGGAGCTGGGGCCCAATTGTCCAGTCGACAGCTTTCCGCAGCCGGACGTTTTTGATGTTCTCAATGATCAATGAACGGCAGGAGATGCACTGCGTGTTAAGGTGTCGTGTTGTGGAGACAAGTCGCGCGGCGGTGCGTAATTGACTCGGTTCCGTCGACTCGGTTCGAACTCTGTGTCTCATGACTCAAAAGCACAAAGTGCTTCGGACTCGGACTTCTTCAGTTTCATACATGGCAGTTGTCATTTTCATGTTCCTATAAGATGCTTTGCTTGTCTGGTTGCTGATGCTGTTGACATTCTCGCCACTTGTCTCACCTTACTCACCCTACTCACCTTGCTCGCCATTTCTCACCTGTTTACCGCTCACTGTGACAAACCACACAATCTGTGTCTCATGATGATTGTAAATCCCGCCCGCCCGATCGCCACTTTCACTGCCTCCCATCCCCCCGTCCCTCCCCAAGCGTATTTCCTCTTCCGTCCTCCGCCACTCCCTCCACCCGTCCTACCTAACCCCCCACCTTCATCTCCCCAATGGACACCACCGCCACTCTCATCTCCCTTCTCCCAGACGCGGAGTCGCCTTTCGAACTCCGCCTCTGTTACTGCGACCCCGAGCTCAATCCCCGGCCCCGGCGTTGGTGCTCTCCCCAGCGAGAGCCCAAGCCCAAGGTGACCCTCGACTGGAACATGTTTCCGCACATCTTCGAGAGCATCTTGGAGAACGCTGACACGAACACACTTAAAGCCATACGCGGCACAAATCGTGCTGTGAATGCAATGGCGTCTCACATCCTGCGCTTCCGCTACATCCGGCTCACCGTATGTCCGACCACCCAGGACCTGCAGATTGTCTCTGTGTGTGCCCTCAACGGGTCTACGCTCATTGCCACCCCTGCGGGGTTTGCGACTCGGTGGTTTGAGTGGGACGCGAACGCGAACTGGGCAAAGGGGATCATGCGGCACACCCGCGCAGTCGTGTGGGAGCTCGGCAGCTCGGCCGACCTCCTTTTCAGCTGGCCCTGGGCCTATCGTGGTGCGACGTGGCGGCTGCGACGTCTCTTTGCTCGTGTTACCCACCTGATCACTCTTCAGGGAGGGCAGGACTGGATACGGTGGTTCGTCAATCTCCAGTCCGTGACTACTGCTGTGGACATGCCGGATGGACTTCACTACGTCCTCTCGCGTCCCCTCACCCACTACACCGTGATCGTGAATCACGACGCACTGGCCGAACGTCACCACCGAGGCGATTGGGGGCAGCGGGCGAATCATAAGCTCAAGGACCTGGAGCACACAAATGTCACCTTCTTACTCCATCCCGACGTCCAGCAGAGCAACAACTGGGGCAACATGCTCCACCGCCTCATGATACCCTTCAGGCGCGCGCGCAGCTTGTCGGTGGTCGGCCAACCCGAGTGTGTGTCCTCTTTGAGCCTGGACCCCCTCTACCGCTCCCCGATGAACCGCGCATACGAGCCGCGTAAAGGCCGCAAGAAGGCGCTCGCAGCCACCAATCGTTCATTTGTGTCTGACCGCCTCAAGCCGAGAAATGTGCGTGTGGGCGCTCTCAGCTACTATTCACACGTCTGCCTCTGGCGCAGGCTCGCGGAAGACTTCCAGGCCAACGAGAGGATGCTTGAAGATGCCTGCCCCTTGGTTCCATGGTATAATTCAATGTAACAACCAGGGCAAAGGAGAACACCATTATCTCGCCTCCCTTTCTTGGCTGTACCCCCAAAACGCGATGGGATCCGGCACGGTCGGAGCGGAGACAATGGGCATTTTCCAGTTTGCAGTGCCACTGCCAGACAGCCATTGCTGCCGAGACATCATTTTCCATTATCGCAGCCTGTTGTTTGACGCGTCTGACTCAGGCCGCACAGCCAGCTCGACGCGCTCACTGTCGAGGAAAATAAATCAAATTGAACAAACAGTCCCGGGCGCATTTAATGTCCAGTGCTTGTCATCTCTCTCCTCTCCTTCCACATTCTCTTCATTCTCTACGTCGATAAACATCTGATAAACATCGACTTTATCCCCTCCTCTTCATCTTCATCATATTATCGCTTGTTTCCTGGCCTGCATAGTTCTCTTACCCTCCTCAGTCGCCCTCGCCGTCCTGGGGGTGCTTGCTCTCTACTTCCTCTTCATCTTTGGTCTTGTTGGACTCTTTGACGCCCTCTCAACAACGCTCTTCATCCCTTTCTCAGCCAGTCCTCCTGGCCTAATCCCCCTCACCTCCCTCTCACCCAATCTTCCTTCGGCATTGGTTTGATTTCCGGAATTGCCTTGAGGTAAGTCCAGCGGTGGTGTCTCGCGACCAAACAACATTTGAATAAGCATTCAGCTGACAGACAGCAACACAAACATTATGTCAAACATGAGCTGCAACACCAGCACGGGACCCTTATCCAACCCAACCCAGCCCCCCGACCATGCCAGTGCGGGGGTGCAAGCGGCCACGGCTCCGTGGGAACCTGCGGTATACCAGTACATTGCCGCCCTGTGCGCTCTTGGTCATGGTAATCTCGATTCGCCATCCACTCCAGCAGAGCAGGCTGGCGGCCCCGATCAGACTGAAGGCCCTAGCCAGTCTACCGAACCCTCTGCTCAGTTCTCCCCCAACTCGGTCTATCACGTGTTCGAACGAATTGCTCGCCTTGTCGACACCCCTACTCTCCTCGCTCTCCGCCTGACCTCCCGCACGCTTAATCGCATCGCCACTCCTATTGTTCGGTACGAACACATCCAACTTTATGTGTTTATGGAATGCTCGCGGGGACCAGATCGTGTCCGGCTCACGTATCGTCTCCAATCACTCTTTGGTCCCGTTGACCAGCCCACTCTTCCGGGCAACAGGATCGTGGACTTTAGGACGACCTCAAATGACTCCTTCAAAGCTACACTGTTTTGCGGGGATCAAGACTGGTACAACAAGACTCGAGCTCATTGTCACTTCGTAGATTTCTCCTTGATTTCTTGCAAGTGTCAAGTGGAACAGCCGGTCCATTTTACGGCTATTCAGCCTATACTCGAACGCGTGTTTCCCCGCGTGACCGCCATTCGAACCGACCAGCCGTTTATCGCCTTCCGCTTGTTCCTTAAGGTTCGCAACTTCTTGACGGGCTCCGAGCCATGGTCATTCTACCGCCCTTCCCATGGCAGGCTTCTTAGCCTTGGAAGCAAGTCATCGCCCCATCGGTTTGTGATTGGGGTCGACGCAAGTCCCAAGATGCCCGGTGGGCTCATCGACCATACTCTTCCCTGGCCGTTCCAAAAGCGCAGCGGTACTACACGCCTCCACGTTGTTCTCTACATTTCCCAGGCGGCCCCCTCCATCCTGACCATGTATTACAACCTCATCTACAGCCTCATCGTGGCCAAACGTGCCGACCGGGTGTCCGTGGTGGGGGTGGAGAAACTACAGCTCCAGCCCGACTACTCCGTCTCGGGGCATCACTTTTCGGTCTCGGCCGCTGCCATGTACCACTTAATGCAGCCCAACATTCGGCGTTACACCTCGGAGCGGTATAGGGCTAAGGTCGGGGACACCGAGTTTAAACTCATGTCCGGCTTGTCGAACCTCTCTCCTTCCAAACGCCAGGTTGACCTTCTCCGCGTGAAGCTCATCAGCGAAAGGGCCCATGGACCCCAGCCCGGAGGCCAGCCTGGTCCTCAGTCGGGTCTTCAGTCCGGACCCCCGGCTGCCGCCCCTCCCGCTTCCCAGGCCGCTCCCCAGGTCGCTCTCCAAGCCGATCCCCAGGCCGCTCCTCAAGCCGCTCCCCAGGCCGCCTCCCAGCCCTCTCTCCACACCGCCCCCCAGTCCGCCCTGCCGCCTGCTCCCCAGCCTTAAAGCTTAAAGTCGCGAGAGACGAGGTTCTGCTCATAAGCTACCCACACGTCCACAAGCATCATCTTCCTTCAATCTTCCGTATTCGCCGCTTTCCTTATACCCCTTATCTTAGATGGACCGCAAGTGGAGACGGCTTTATATATCCCTTCTACCCGTCTACCTTTCTTAGTTTTTACTCTAGATGCATGCAGTGTTTTGGAGCTGGCCGAGACACGACTAGCAGCACAATGGCGCGCAGCCGTCCCCGCTGAAACCGCCACCACCAGTTCGCCACTACCAAAACGACTACTGGAATTTGATCCCGCTCACGACCTCCACAACAACAATCGACGTGAACGCGAACGTCAACAACAACATCCACACCATCCACCACCACAATGTCCGCGCGCCAAGACGACAGTTTCTTCGAGACGGAGCGCCAGCGGCTCATCAGCGAGATCACAAATGTGCGTCTGCATACGTGCCATCGTGCGCGCGACGCCTCGCGTCACACTGTCGCGTCCATCCCGTCCTTCCTCTCTTTCACCTCCGCGTCGATCTCGCGTCGACTTCAGCTGACACACAGGGCTTCGAGGACCTCATGACGCACACCAACATCCTGAACCGCAAGCTCGAGGAGGTGCATGGTGTGGGCAAGGACTTTGGCTCGGTCGCGGCGCTCTGGAGCCAGTTCCAGGGCATGGTGCGGGATAACCAGGTGAGTTATGGGTTGCTGCTGTGGACACCCGTGCAGCTGTGCCTCCGCTCTGATCTTGCTGACGGGCAGAACGAGCCGCCTGCGGAGAGCGGCGTGCCGGGCACCGGCAATATCAATTTTACTGCCCCGCGGCCGTCCAAGTAAGCGTCCTTCTTGCGCATCGCTCTGTTCACGACCCACTACCCCGCACCAGATACCCTGTATGCATAATGTACATGTCTAATGCTGCCGTGTTCATCTATATCTCGTCGTCCTCCTCGTCGTCGCTCCAGTCCATGCCCATGCCGAGGTCGGCGCCCTCACCCTCGTGCGCATACGGCAGCGGGACGGCGCCGCGCTCCGCCCGCTGCCGGTCCGTGAGGCTGAGGTTGAACGGGAGCGCGAGGTCCGCGTGCGTCGTCACCTTTACGTTCTCGAGCGGGGAGACGTTGACGACCTGCGGCAGATCGACAATCTCCCACCGCGGTGAGCTCCGCTTGTTTCGCCGGAATCCCTCTACGCTGCGGCCCATCGCCTTGGCCCCGCCGGTGGCTTTGCGCAGGAGCACCTGCACGACGTACTCGTCGGAGCTGTTCACGTCGACGTCTGCGCCGCGGAGCGCTAGTGCGTCCCCGGATCCGGGGGCGAGGTGATGCCAAAACCGGTCCTCATTCGCGGGGATGAGGAGTGCGCGGGAAGTCGCCTCGACGGCCCGGGGGTGGTGTCCCGTAAGCAACGCGAGGGAGGGAGAGAGAGTCGAGGAGATCATGTCGGTGTAGAAGGGAGAGGTGGGGAGGGCGAGGATCAGGCGGCCGGGTGCTGTGGTCGTGAGCAGATGTAGATTAGGTCGGACTTACCCTGGACCTTGCCGAGAATGAGACGGAGGATGCGATATGCTACTGCTGTCCCGCAGTCTTCCGCGAGGAGATCCACAGCGTCAATGTAGACTTGTGTTGTCGGCGGTATCGTCTCGTCTGTGGGTCAGTACGTGGTATGGCGTGACGGAGTGGCTTGGGTACGTAGGCGAAGGCGTTCGATGCGAGCTATGACGGTCCACGCCGAACAGCTCGCTGATCACCTCCGCACCGCATGTAGACACCGGTAGCCGCACTCCATTGTCGGCGATACGTACAGACGTCCCGAATCTCCTTCTCGACATTGACATCAGAGTACCCCTTGACGGCGGCAGAGAGGTCGAGCGTCTTGCCTGGTGTGTGCGCAGAGGTGAGTGCGATAGTGAGCGTCGGCTGGCCACTGCATGTCAGTATGATGCACGCAAGTAGCGGAGGCGCATGACCCATGCGTCCAGAGATAACGGCGTCCAACTCACCGCTCCTCGGCCCTCGCGACGAGCTCGGCGATAAGCGGTGCGGCGGGCGCGGCGAGCGAGTCGTGCACGACCACGAGGCGTGCGGGCGCCGAGCCGTCCAGGATCGTGTCGAGCATGTCGCCGGTGTGGTCGGACTTGATATGTGATAAGTAGATGGAGGTGGAGATGGGCAGAAGCAAAAGTCGGCGCTCAGGAGGTTCAGGTAAATGAGCTCAAGCCAAAATGAGTTGTGGTTGACGCGAAAATAGACCGAGGCCGAGGGAATTGATTGTCTCGCGTTGCGGCAAGGGACCGCGGGGTGACTATCTCTCTCTCTCTTGTTTTCTGTTGTCTCTCCTCCATTCTTCCATCTACCTTTCGTTCTCTCTCCGTCTCTCTTATACCTCTATCTCATTATGGCCCGCAAGATCGTCATTGACACCGAGTGAGTGTCCGCTGCACGGCGCCCTCGGCGCCCACGGCGCGCAATCACACTCGCTGGGCCTGGGCGTCGTCCGATCAGACCGGAGCGCCCGCTGGCAGTTGATTGCTGGCGTTTCGGTGCCCAACTAGTCGCACAAGCTCATGTACAGCCCCGGAGTCGACGACGTGCTCGCTATCCTCCTCGCGCTCGCTTCTGTAAGCTGAAAGCGGTAGGACCCAGCTCACAACAGCCCGAAATCGAGGTCGCGCTCATCACGCCTGTCTTCGGTGCGTACCATCAAAACGCCTCGTCGCAGCCTCCTCATCCCGCCCTGCTTGCCCTCGCTGACATACAGGCAACACACACGCGCCGCAGACATTCGCCAACCTCCTCAAGCTCTACTACAACCTCGGCATTGAGCTCGACTCGAACCCCGCCGCGCGCGAGCGGTACGCGTCCGTCGGGCGGACCAAGACGCTCGTCGCGATCGGTGAGGACGAACCGATCGGCGGCGAGAAGCATGTCGCGACGTACTTTGTGAGTAGCCGGGACGAGGTGGACACGGTGTTGTCGCGGGTCTGACGCTTGAATCGACCCGGCCATCCCGCCTCCACCTGCCTGACTTTCTTGCTGCACTCCCGCCTTCCCGAGCTCACACTCCCAGCACGGCCGCGACGGCCTGTCCAACATCTCCGAGACGCACCCCGAGTTCAACCTCCCCGAGGGACAGGAGACGCTTGTCGAGGGCGGCGACCACCCGTACCTCGAGGTCACGAGCAAGTCTGCGGCTGACGCGATGATCGACCTCCTCAAGGCCGAGCCTGAGAAGAGTGTCACCATCGTCGCGCTTGGTCCTCGTAAGTACCATGGCTTCACAGATGAAGGCAATCACCAGATCTTGCATCACTTTAGTTACTGACGGCAGTCACCAACGTTGCGTGGGCGCACCGCAAGGACCCCGCGGCCTTTTCGCGCGTGCGCGAGGTGGTGTGGATGGGCGGCGCCCTCGATGTGCCGGGCAACACGTCGCCTGTCGCCGAGTTCAACTGCTTTGCGGACCCGTATGCGGTCCAGGCCCTGCTGGACGGCGTCAAGGAGGGAGCGTTCCCATTCACCTTTGCGCCGCTGGACATTACATCGACGCACATGATCCCGTTCACTGATCTCCTCTACCCGTCGTTGATCCCCGGCAACACCCTGCCGGCCGACTACCCCGCTCCGACAAGGCTGCAGGCATTCACGACCGCGTTCCTCCTCCGCGTGCGCTGGCTGCAGGAGCGCTTTGGCGCCCCCGACGCCATGGAGATGCACGACCCCGTCGCGGTGTGGTACGCCATTGCGCACGCTGGCGAGCCCGCCCCCGGCTGGTCCACCAAGGCGCGCGACTTTGGCGTCGAGCGCCGCGGCGAGATCACGCGCGGCATGTGTGTCGTCGACCGTCGCGGGACCGGCGAGACGAGCACGGACCGCACGCAGGACACGGCGCTCACGACCGGCAACGCGCACCTCCCCGGCAAGAACAAGGCGACCGACCACGCCGACCCCGTGCCCAACCCTGCCAACCCGCCTGCTCCTGGCGCCAGCGTGGTGCCCGAGTCGGCGCCCGACCTCGAGAAGTCGCCCGCCGCGCCCGCCGCGCTCCCCCGCATGATCTCCGTCACCCCCGGCACGGACGCGCTGCGCAAGACCCTCCTCGCGCGTGTCTTTGGCGCCGCGGTGTAGGATAGATGTATATAAGCTTGTATACTTGTATGCCGTAGACGATGAGCATGAACTGCATGGCTAGACGGAGAAGACTGTGGACACTTGGACTGATTGTTCTTAAACCCCGCATGCATTGTGCTATGGACAGAGTACACTACAATATGGCCTCGACTCTGGAGATGATGAGATCTCGCTACCCAATGGGCCCACGGCGGAGAAGCGCAAAACGGAAGTCACGCCGCTCCACCACATCCTCACCCCGCCCGCGCAGGCCTGCCCGTAGCGGCAGCCGCGCCGCGCCGAACGTGCGCCCAGCACCCGTGTCATATTAATCCCGGCCGGGGGTGAAAAGTGTATATAGTGTTTGTAATGCGTGTGTGCGTGTATGAGTGTGTGCGTGTTGAATCGATCTGATCTTTTTGATTGTTGACATGAGTTGTTTGGTGGTGGTGACGTGATGATGTGTGCGGGGTGCTGGGCGCCTAACGATCCCTCCTCCCCACTTCACTGCTGTCCCCTTTTGCTCCCTCCCTACGGCCAGAGTACGACTCGCGCGCACTCACCCGCATCACCTCCGTGTGACTGCGAGTCCGTTCTCATTCCGGATGACCTCGAATGCGGTGCTGGCACCCTCGAGCGCGCGGCAGTCGCCAAAGCCTCCAAGTGACCCAACGAGGTAGCGCTGGCTTCCGGAGCACGCTGTGGCCACGCCCTCCAGTCCCCAAAGCTCAGCAAGCGAGATTGTCGGGACCGAAATGCCGGCCCACGCAGCCTTGACAACGTCGGCGACCTGAGCCGGAGGAAGAGGCGCTTTCCGCTGGACGGTCGCGGCGTGGATGTTCTTCGCCGCCAGACGGTGGGGGTGTGCCGACTCGTGCGAGCCGCGCATGAAGGGGAGCTCAACGGTGCGCACGCTCCTTGGTGACCGGAGGGCGACGCCAGTGTCGACACGGAAGATGGCCGTCTGCGACGCATAGATAGGCTTGGGCGCTTCGCCGTCCTTGGTCGGGTAGTACGAGGGCTTATTTGAGACACCGACGCCAGAGACCTCGACGCTGTAGCCCCAGTCGGCAGCGGCACCGATCGCCCACTCCTCAAACTCCTTGGCTGTCATCTCGCACTTGTGGTCACTGTGGCGGAACACACGGTCGGTACGACCGGTGGGGTCGGCAAAGCCGCGCTTCTCACAGTCGTCGCACGACGCACCGTGGTCCGGGAACTTGGAGTTGAAGTCGAAGTTCTGTGTTGTTAGGGGGGCTGCATTCAATCGTGGACGTATCGATCACTGGAAACGTATCCAGGTAACTGGTTGGAGCCGTTCCTGGCAGCCACATGTGCAGATGAGCTGACATCATGCAAACCATATCTCCGGTAACATGAATTTGTGGAAGAAGACGACGACTCACAGGAGTAGAAACAAGCATGATCTTTGGGCGATAGGTTCCCAGAGTCACGACACCGAAGCGCGAGAGAATGTGAGGCTCGAGATGCTCGACCAGCTCGAGCGCAACAATAGCCTCAAAGCCTTCAAGACGGGCATTGTAGCGCTGAATGTCGCCGAGCCAAACCTCCGTGTGGAGAGGCTCGTAACGGGGAGCAGTCGACGAGCTCGGGTCCACCATCTGCATCGCCGATGCCATCACGCTGGGGTTCTGGTCGACACCGGTAAGACGCTGAAACGGTCAGTCACAAATGCAATTTGGGGTGGCACCAGAACCGGCTCAATTTGTGCCTCGCACTCGTCACCGAGCGTCGGACCGCCACCGGCGTGTCATTTCACAGCCATCAAGGAATGTGGAATGCTCCGAGCAATGGAAACACCATTGCCCACATGCGCCAGCCCCAAACAATCGGGGAATGTTTCTCAACACTGGCAACGTGTCCGAGAATAGTAAACAAACAGAATACTCACGTTGATGAACAGCTCCTTGCCCTCGGGGTAGTCGCCACGTGTCTTGTCCTTGATAGGCTTCTCCGCAATGGTGGAAGGGGGCACTACGAGGGTCTGGAGAAGGCTACCGGGACCGCAGCCGAGATCGAGCACGGACCGGACGCCCTCCTCACGGAGTACTTCCATTGCCCAGTGGCGGCGCTGCATCCAGAGTCTGTGACGGTTAGCCCATGTCTGCGAAGCAGGTGTATTGAGTCATATGGCGCGCGCATCAGGCCGTGCGCCGGGCGTCAGCATCATAAAGGGAAGCATTGCGCTAATCGTCAAATGGCTTAGCAGCCGGGGAGTTGGGCTTGGGCCTTAGTGTCCCACATGACCAGGCCAAGCGCAGTTGGCTTCGCCACGCTCAACACTCTTCTTTGTCCTTTTTGAGCGCTATGACAGTGTCGGCGTTCGCAGTGGCGTCTGTCCGTCCACAAGGGAAGGCCGCGCCATCCCCATTGAAGGTGCAGTCCAACCACGCCCAGGTCCCGGCAAAACGAGGCTTTGTCTCATATACGGGACCGGTGCGAGGTGCCGGTTGATGTCCGGCTGGATGATGGCTGTTCCCGGAACAGACCAAGAACGACAAGGCTCTAGGCTCTGAAGGGTTCTCCGGAGTGTTTTCGGGTTCGCCGAGACCCGAACGGCGAGTCGGGGCCAAGGACAGCATGCAGGAGAGGGAACAAGGAAGCCTCGGCCAGCTGAGACTTCGGCGCAGTTCAGAGGCGCAGTCAAGCGAGAGACGATGCGCTGATCTCACACCCAACAGAGCCGCAGAATAGCGAGGCCTCGCTTTACGCCGCAGCTAACACGAGCGCATCTCGCTGACGAGAGCGTGGAGCCGCAAAACGAGACCAAGGAAGACACGACAAGGTTGTGGAGAAAGTAGATCAAGCCCGAGACAATCATTACTCACTCTGGCGAGAATGTCACTCCTGTAAACTCGCTCTTCTCGACCATGGACACCTCAGGCGTGGGCGTATTGCTGGGGAGGGTAGACGGCGATACGAGAGGTGGGGAAGGTGGAGATCCGTGGCCGGCGCTGGGGTGGAGGTTGCCATTTGAACCGTTCGAGCCGTTGCCGTTGGTCGTGGACAGGGGAGGGCCGGCGGCCGTTGCCGCTGCTGGCGTGGAGGTCATTGCTGCCGATGTCGCCATGTAGACGACTAGTGGTGGTGGCGAGAGGGTGGGTGGTGGCGATGAAGAGCGCCGAGAGGGGTAGAGGAGGACGGGAGAGAGATGTGGAGATGGAGGAAGAGAAGAAAAGAGGAATCAATATCGACACTGTGGACCAGGCAGCCAGGCAGCCAGAGACTGGAATTGAATTGTCACTGTGACTGTGACTACTATTTACTGAGACTGAGACAGAGGTACAGAGAGCCTGGGCTGGGCTTGGAAACCATACTTTTGGATGTGTTTACAATGTTTATGTAATATCCCGTGCATTAGCTGGGCATTAGCTGGGCTGGCTATTAGTATTATATGATGAGTGCAATCTGATTAGGTCTCTTAAACTATTTATTTAAACTTTGTAATGACGCATGGTTTCTGATTTCAATACGAATTCCTTGTAACATACCACCACAGGGTACTAAACCAAACCGGTCCAAACCAAATAGTCCTCTTTAGTTATAGATTTTTTCCAATCACTTTTCCCCCCCCGTACTTTTGCTTGTCTTCCTTTCCCCGCGTACGCGCGTACGCGTAAACCTGCGTAGCTGTGTATCAGTGTACCAGCGTACCAGCGTAGCAGCGTAGCAGATTCCCGTCATCCGCAACCCCACCCCAGCATCCCATGCGCAAGCCACATTCTTACCCCGCGCGGAGTCGCAAGCTCCGTAGATCCGACAATGCAACCGGCCATTCACATGCTGCAAAGGGTACCATCAGGCCGTCAGATACCGACAGTGCAGGGAGCACGAGCCGTGCGATCGGGGCGCAGCACGGGGCGAGCGGACGCTGGGGAGCGCTCACACGACCCCGACCCACATTGCCGTCCACGTGTGGCGGCAGGCGCAGGCGCAGGAACGGGGAACGGGGAACGCGAACGCAATTCGAGCTGGCCCGCGAGGTCACGCCGGCCAGTCATGCAGTCACGCCAGTGTGAAAGCGAGCAGTGGCAGCGTCTAGCTGGGTGTAGACTCTCCAAGCGAGTGAACCCAGAATGTGCATGCACTCAACAGCGTGTCTGATCCAAGTATAGCAGTGGAACGAGCAAAAGTGCCTCTCCTCTCTCCTTGTCAAAAATGCCACAGCAAAGCAATTCAGTAGTCAATTCTCCCGGAACGAGGGACGAGGCTCTCGACCGCGATGGCGTGACCCTCGACCCCAGAGCCGTCCATGCCCCATGCCGCCCATGCCGCTTGCCGCCCACGCCGCTTGCCGTCCACACGCTGGAACCGATACCAGCAAAGTGCTGACGTTATACCGCACTAGTCATCGCTGCGGTCCTTGAGCGCCGTCCTTGAGCGTCCTTGAGCGCAGCGGAAACCGCTCGCGCGGCGCCCTCCGCAGCCCATCTGCAGTGGCACCCAAGAACGACAGCAACGGCTGGCTATTTCCGTCCCGCGCCTCTCGTCTCGAATATACTTTGCCCAAGCTCTCCCAAGATCAAGATCTAAACCCACCGGCCCACCAGTTCCAGGCCCATTACCGGATCCCGGGCGGAGAAATCCCAGCCATTTGCCCCGCGGAGACCTCATTGGCAGCCCTGCGCCTCCGCTGTTTTGGTTTTGGTTTTGGTTTGCCGGATCGTGGGTTTTCGTCCACCCCGCATCGTGCGCTGGGCCCCGCAGTGGGCCGCAGGCCGCAGTGGGCGGCGGGCCCTGCCTGTGGGCATGTGGGTAGTATGTGGGTTCCTGTCGCCCACCATCGCAGCCACCAGTGTTCTTGTTTTCGTTTCCATGTAGACGATTCTTCACGAATTTCCTACGTTCTGCTCGACGCGCGACCTGTTCGTCTTCGAGACACGGACAGCACAGATGTCGGGATCAGGGTGCGGCATGCAGATGCGGGCATGCATGCGGTCCTGTTGCACCTGCTAATACATCCACTCACTGGGGCTCGGGTAAACCACACTCTGGTCATAGTGTCAAAATCTTGTTGCGAGCGCGTGCTGTTGCGCGTGCTGTCGCGTCTGGCAGGGCGAAGGGGACTCTCGAGGGCTGTGAGCCGTCGACAGCCGTGAAGTGGCACTCCGAAGGGAGAACGGTGCAGTGTCGAGAGCCGAGCGCCAAGAGGCTTCTCAACGACATGCTTCCCCGTGCAATACCGAGGACGTGCAGACGCGCGGCCGATCGACGATTGCCTCGAGGTCTGGATGAAGATGTACATTGTCTACCGTATCTACAGTATATGGTGTCGCCTCTGCGCCTATTGCGCGCTGGTCTCTCATGCTGCCCGCCTAATGACTTTCGCTCACCGCCAGCGCGCCAGCTCCTCGCCTGCACACACTTAGTCCTCCTCAATCTCCATCGCGCTCGACTCGTTGAAGGACTGCTCGAGGGTCATATCGCGGCTGTCGCCCGCGTCCTCGAGGCTGAGCGGGTCGGCCTCGGTGGGCAGCGGCCCGAACGCGGCATTGCCCTTGGGCACGGAGAAGGGGTCCAGATCCGAAGCGGCGATGGCGGCAGGAAGTCCGGGGAGGGAGGTCGGGTCTAAGGCCTCGACCTGCTCGCTGAGCGCCATCTCGAGCAGGACAGTCGCGACGGGGTCCTGCGGCGCGAGCGAGAGCGCCGAGTGATACAGCCGGATCGAGGTGCGGATGTCGCCTTCGAGATGGCTCAGCATCGCCGACGACGCGTACGCCGTGTGGTTAAGCGGGTCGAGGCGGACGGCCTGCGTGTACGCCGCACGCGCCTCGGGGTAGCGCTTTGCAAGCCGCAGCGCGTGCCCGAGGTTGCAGTGCGTTGACGACCACATGACGGCCGACCCCTGCATGGCGCCCGCGCCCGCGATCGCACGCTCAAAGTAGTCGATTGCCGTGGCGTAGTCGTCCCGGTTGTACGCCGTCACGCCGAGCTCGTTCAGCAGCAGCGGGTCGGACGGGTTGAGCGACGCCGCGGCGAGGAAGTGCTCCTCGGCGAGCGCGGACTGCGAGAGCTGGAGGTACTCTTGTCCGATGAAGAGATATGTCAGGTGCGAGCTGCTTGTCAGTTGAGGTTTCACGCCACAAGGACCAACTGGACTCACCCGGGGAACAAACGTTGCGCGGTAGAGTATGCCGTGATCGCCTGGTCGTGCTCGCCCTCCCACGCCATCGAGTGCGCAAACGCGATCCACGCGGGGCCGGAGCGCGAGTCGATGAGGCACGCCTTGGAAAAGTACCGACGCGCCTCTCCCCACCGCTTGCCACAGAGGTACCACAGGCCGACGGCGTACCATGTCGACGCGGCGTGCGGCTCCTGGTCGACAAGGTCGTGCGCAAACAGGAACAGCGACGAGTGCAGCCGGGGAATGTGGAACATGCACGCCAGATGCAATGGCAGCGCGGCGGGATGTCCCGGCGTGCGGTCCAGAATACTCGTCGTGATCACGTAGCAGTCCTCCCACTTTGCGCGCGCAAAGTACTCCTCCGCCTTGGCAACTAACACGTCGCTATTGTCTGCCATCGGCTCGTACAGCTCGACAATCTTGCGACGCGCAGCCGCAATCTCCGCCACGTGCTCGTCCTTGCGCAGCTTGGAGATGTACATGAGCCGCACAAACTCGGCCGCCTCCTCGGGCAGTTGCTGCGAGTATGCCAGCGTGTTGATAAACTCCCATTCTGAATGTCAGTTAGGCCTTTCGACATACAGCTGATAACTCACCCTCGGAAGGAGTCATCATTTTGCCGTCCACGAGCTGCCGGAACGCCTCAAAGTTCTTGACGTCGAGCACGAGCGCCTCCATGAGCGCCTCCTTTGCGAGCGTCACCGAGCTGAGGCGGAGGTGCAACAGTCCGCGCACATAGCACAGCGACGAGTGCATCTTGAGGCCGTCGTCGTAGGATGGTGTTGTGCCGTCGCCTGCTTCACGGAACGGGTTGCTCGCGCCCGTGACATCCAGCGCTTCCTCGTACTTTTCCTGCGCCATGAGGACCTGAGAAAGGAGGTACCGGCACGCCAGGTTTGCTGCCAGCGGGCGCTGGGCGAACGCGTCGTCCTCGTCGTCGTCAGCCAGCGCTGTTGCTGTCGCCTTTCCCTTGCCCTTGTCCCGCCGCCGCGGGAGAGCACTGGACAGCAGACGCTCGGCGCGCCCGTAGTTGCCCGTGAGGTAGTATGACTGCGCGAGCCAGAACGCGTCGTTTGAGTCGCCTAGGGGTGTCAGCTGCCGCAAGGAAGGTGTTTCGGAGCACAATAGATTGTGAACGCCAGCCGCGCAGCCCCACCCCAACCCCAACACCCACACCCCTCCACTCACCCGTCAGAGTCAGAATCTTGTCTCCCCAGAAGATGGCCGTCTCATGGAGATGCTGGAGATTCGCGTCGTGCCGCCACACGCGCATGAGGTCGATCATCTTCCACTCCTTGTCCTCGTCCGAGAGCTCCAGATCCGTCTCGGTGGGCTCGAGCGCGTGTTCGTCGCCATTCTCCATCTCGTGGCGGTCGTCGACGCCGAGGCGGGAGCGGGAGCGCGTGGCGGGGACTCTGCTCTCGGATCCGGGGGCGGCGCCGACACCGCTCACGCGCCGCCCGACCAGCCCCTGCACCGACGCGCGGCGCGCGAGCAGGAATGGCGACCGCATGCGCGGCGATACCTGCCCCATGCCCATATGCCCTTGCTCCGCCGAACTCAGGAACGCCGCGCGCCCCTTGGTCGGCGACATGTAGCTCCCGTCGGAGATCATGGACGTGTCGGGCGCAAGGGAGAAGGACGACGAGAGCCGCGACGTGCTGGCCGGCGCGACGCGGCGGCGCACCAGCGCCTGCGGCGTAAAGTGCACCGGAGGAGGCGTGTGGTTGGCCATTTGGTGTTATGTGCTAGTGGAGAGTGTTGATGAATGCAGTTGTTGTTGTTGTTGCTGTTTTGTTTTCTTTTGTCGTTCGAGTGTCATCATTCGACAGGGCGCGAGGGTCTGTTATGTAAGGACGCGTGGAGTGGGCGTGTTTCAGGAGACGCGAGTATCGTGTGAGTGTCACGTGAGCTGAAGCGCTTTCCTTCTTTCCTTCGATTGCCGTCCTATCCATGTACCGCGGTACCGCGGTTGCGGTGACGCTGCCGCAAGCCGAAGCGAACAAGTGCAATGCGTCGCCGAGGCCACACGCCACTATCTCGGAGACCGAGGATGCACGTACCTGGGCCCCAAAACGACTAGAGCAAAGGATATTATGGCTCAATCACACAGCATTGACACATGCGACGCACGCCCGGAGCTCGGCACGGCCCGTCCGCAGTGGATCTGGCGGCCTGGCGGCAACATGTCTCGGGTGACCACTAGAGGACAACGTCGTTCCAGCCTAAGCCACAGATAAAGCCACAGGCGCACAGAACTCTAGCCAAGCCAAGTTCTGGAAAATGGCGACCCTTGACGCCCCCGCCGAACCAGAGTGCTTCCTTGGCACGATTTCGGTGCACGCCCTGCAGCCTGTAGTCTGCCTGAGGGCCTTCCGGGTCAGCCATCTCTTCAGCTATTCCAGAACCTATGAAGCAGAGGCGCCGAGGGGCTCAGTCCGGCTGTGGGTAGTTGTTGTCCTGATGGTGTAGTAATGAGATCTCTGAGTGTGGCAGTACGAATAGGACGTCTGAGCCTGGTGCACAGGTACGGGGATTATTGGATTCCAGGCACCAAAGGCACCAGAGCCAAGGGTGGACGACATGAATGACTCCTCGTTCTGGGTTCTGGACAAGATCGCCCCCCCACGTTATACACACACACACACACACACACACACACACACACACACACACACACACACACACACACACATCATAGACACACAGATGTACGTACTACCCCTCCCTTTCCCATTCTTCTTCGCTTGCCTTCCTTTTAGACCGACCGACCGATGACGATGACGAGCTGCCCCCATCCGCCCCAAGCGCGAGTCCCGGGAAGAATCGTAGGAATTAGAATGTTGAAAGTTATCGGCCCAGTTCGGATCCTATATCTAATTATGCTGGGGGGATCATAATCATTCCGGGTTCAGATACTTGATACTTTACAAGACTGGGAGTCACAGATCAGATCAGATGCATGCATGCAAGTAACATGCCTGCGAGATAGGCAGTGTACAAGGCCAGAGCTCTTCGATTGGAGAAACGTGATATATTAGAAAACCGAGGTAATATAATAGTACATACAAGAAGCCTGGTGGTGGTCTGAAAGCGAGGAATGTGGGATGGACATATGGACAACGCCAAATCAAAAGCCGAGCACGGCATAGCGCCATGCTAACCATGAGCCATGAGCCAGAAGCTATGAGCTATGAGCTATGAGCTATGAGCTGCGCACGGTCGTTTGGGTCAGTTGTAGTGTGCGCCCCCCTGCTGCCCCGCCTGGCTTCCCAGTGGCCCTTTCTCATGTTTCAAATATCGACTAACATTACAAATATGCTAATGCCTCAATGTATTATGTAACCATTCGATGATTACCTTATTCCCATTAGAACCCCGACTATTAACGACTCCCAACAAGCCAAACAAGCGATCACACCGACACCTTTTGGCTGGGTTACATGCCTGGCTGGCTCCGGAAGTGGAAAGAATAGCAGTATATTATATTATTATGAAGCTATGGTGGAGGATAAATCCGGTTCTAGTCCTTTTTTCCCTTTTTTCATTGTGTTCCTGGATTTGAGCTGGTCATTACCTTTTTTGAGCCCCTGTCCTTTTCCTTTATCCGTTCCGTTTGGCCCAGTTACTCGAGTTACTCCAGCTACCACTACTCTTCCACTCTGTCGTCTACTCCTCTTCACCATCCATCCATCCACTTCCACCATCATCTCATCTTTCATCTCCATTCCCATTCCATCCATCCATCCACCACCACCACCCACCACCCGTCCATCATCCATCGTCCACTTTGAGTCTGTCCACCGCACGACTCGCCGACAACAACAACGCACGGAACCCGGGGTAATCGGGGAACAAAGCAAAGGACACGCACTTTTATTTCAGGCAGCACACGCGCTGCTGCAGTGTTCCAGTTCAGTTCCAGCACGTACACAATAAAGGGACACAACCCCAAACCATCAACCACCACCAACAACCATCAACACCACCACATTCGACGAGACACATCGCTCCATTATATCATCCATCATCTAACATCCATCATTCATCCTCAACATGCAACCACCTGCAATCTATAACGTACGTATCCATCCATCCACGCGCGCCCATATACGCATGTGCTTTACTTGGCTACAACCGAGCGCGGCGCCTCATCTTCGGGCGCGCTCCAACTCGCTCCTCCTCACCTTCTCACCTCCACATTCCATGTCTTGATGGCCATTCATACTGACGCTCGCGTTCTTGTTCTCGTTATCCCACCCTCTTAACGCCCGCGCCTTTGTTGTCGTGATCTACGGTCATGTCTCTGTCGTTATTCCGACATCGCTTATTGTTTTCTTGTCCTCGTGAATGGCTACCCCTCTCGACTTGGTCCGACTTTCATAATCCATCTTCGTTGGACTGAATGACCTGATGCTTTACATTGATCTCTGCTTTATCCACGTTGGTGACGTTGGTTATCCCCGACAGCATCATCGCCTGCCTCCAGCTGCCGCTCCTTCGAATGCGCCGAGCGCGGTGCCGCCTGCCTCAAATCAGCGGTTGAATGAGTTCTTCGATCTCATCAAGCAGGAGTTTGAGACCGTGGCCCAGGACAGCACTATCTGGAAAGCGCAGCGAGATGAGTACGAGGCGCAGAGTACGTCTTCTTAGAATCCACCCGATTGGGCTAACTCTCCCAGTCTCGCAACAGATCAACGAGCTCGGAATGATCAGAAAGTCGCTGTACGAGTTGGAAGGGGCTCACGCAAAGGCCCGCCAAGAGTATGTGGAACACAGGTAGTTTGTCGGCAACTAACACGCGTACAGCTACGAGGCCGAGATCACACGCTTGCGTCGTGAACTGGAAGCCCGTGGTCCTCCCGGCAACGGACCCGCAGTGCCGGCGTCTCCGCCTCACCCTCCTCAGCCTGGAGGACCGGAACACGAGCGCGGTGGCCCCGGATATCCCCAATCTCATCCCCCACCAATGAATGGCGGCGGCCCCGCAGATGCCTGTAAGTGGATGGACCGGTTGGCTGGAACCAAATAGACTGGGTGATCCGGAGAGATACTAACCTTCCTCAGCCCGCTCGCCTTACCCCCACGCTCCCATCCCCCGTCCCATGTCCACCAGCCTCGACCGTGACCGCAAGGACTCGCGTTCGGTTGCTCCCACAGGCAGCCCACCTACGCTCCTGTCTGATCTCGACCCGGAAAACGTGTCGCGCGAGCTGAAGAAGGAAGGCAGTGACTGGTTCGCCATCTGGTCGCCCCAGTCCAAGAAGCAGCTCGACGTCTCTCTGGTTCACTCTTTGGTCCACGACACTGTCGTCTGCTGCGTAAAGTTCTCGGCCGACGGCAAGTACCTCGCTACAGGCTGCAACCGCACTGCCCAGATCTACGACACCAAGACTGGCGCCAAAACCTGTGTCCTCCTCGACGAGAGCGCGACCAGGACAGGGGACCTCTACATTCGCAGCATCTGCTTTAGCCCCGATGGGAAGTACCTGGCCACCGGTGCCGAGGACCGTCAGATCAGGGTCAGTACAGTGTTCACGTTCAGTCAACTAATGTCTAGATTTGGGACATTAAGGCGGGGCGCATCCGTCACCTGCTTCAGGGCCACATGCAGGAGATCTACTCGCTCGACTTTAGCCGCGATGGTCGCTACCTCGTGTCGGGCTCGGGTGACAAGTCGGCGCGAGTGTGGGACACTGAAAAGGGCCACTGTGTTGCCGACCTTCGTATCGACGACTTTGTCCACAATGAGCAGGGCCCGATTGATGCTGGCATCACATCTGTTGCTCGTGAGTAACCCCGCTGTTTTCCATCACTAATATCCAGTCTCGCCCAACGGAAAACTCGTTGCCGCCGGCTCGCTGGATACGATGGTGCGAGTGTGGAACGTGCAGACTGGTCAGCAGCTCGAGCGCCTCAAGGGTCACAAGGACTCTGTCTACTCGGTGGCCTTCTCCCCCGACGGCAAGTGTCTTGTTTCTGGTTCGCTCGACCGCACGCTTCGCGTCTGGGACCTCACACAGACCAAGCGCGCCGTCGAAGCGATGGCACCGGGTTCCAAGGAGATGGTCGAGAAGGGTCTTGGCACGTGTGCATCTACTCTCAACGGCCACAAGGTGAGTTAGGACGAGTAAAGCTGAACTGACAAGGCAGGACTACGTCCTCTCGGTTGCCATCTCTCCAGATGGACAGTGGGTCGTCTCGGGTTCCAAGGACCGATCGATCCAGTTCTGGAACATCCAGAGCGGTCAGGCGCAGTTTATGCTCCAGGGCCACAAGAACAGCGTCATCTCCATCGACCTCGCACGGTCAGGCAACCTGCTCGCCTCTGGATCTGGCGACTGCCAAGCGCGCATCTGGAGCTATGGCCCGCCGTAAATGAAAAAAGCGTGCGACTGGTTTGTTGGGCGTATTCCGCGGGCCAAGTCGAGGCGGCGACGAGGAGGAAATCGAGAAGCGCGACGGCGGACGCGACTGGACCCGGTACCAAGAAAGCAGGCACTCGATCCATGAAACTCGAAACCATCTTCTGTCTGCCTACTTTGCCCCCCACCGTAGATAATGTGTCGAAGACGTATAACGTATACTGTATCGGATCGGATCGTAGAATTGGGATGCAACTGTGTCTCAGACGCGGCCTGGAGGCGAGGCCGAGCGAGGTCGAGGACCAGTTGGAGTGGTGAGTTTGGGTGGCGAAAGGGGAAGGCAAAACGAGCACCGCGGACCCGAAACTCCGGGCACGCGGCGGGCTCGAGTCTGGCGTTAGTACTGGAGTATTATCGGATGGACCGTCAGCGCCAGGGATAGGAATCACCACATTGGCATGAGGCAGCGATAAGCGGAAAAACGCGTCTTAAATCAGTCACGCCGACAGGGCAGCGGCGATGAACCCCGCACTCTGCGGTGGGCAACCACAAAGCGTCACTCCGAGCCACCCAGGGCCGACCGCAGCCAGGCGAGCCAGGGCACGACCCCGATACTCAAATCCGAGTATGATATCATCCCCGTCATCGCCGTCACTGCCATGTCCGACGACACCCCTCTCCACCTCCCCACTTTCTGAGGGTCCGAGCACTGTTTAGGCGCAGGCACGGGCGACATGTAGGCGTACGCAGGAAAGATGGGCCGGGTGGCTGTCCAGCTCTCCCAGTACCCAAGTTGTCCAAGCGTGGATCTGGGGTCCGGTCAGTGCTGCTGCTGGTGGAAGCGAGCAGTGCGCAGTGCCAGTGCCAGAATTCCAGCGGTGCGCCATGCCCTTGCTGGTGAATGGGTGAATGTGCTGGAGGTCAGTGCGCGGTATTGGTATCCGTATTGGTATTTCGTCCCCCACCCCTGCAGCACCCGTTTGTGCTCTAGCTGGATGCAGCAGGCGTTACGCGTCGGCGACCACCGCTGCCTGCACAAGCTGCACGCCACTTGCGGGGCCGTACTCGCTGCCCGCGCGCTGCCCCTTGGCGCCGCCTCGCCGCTGCCTCGCTCGTCGTCATTCCAGGAAACCCAGCCAGCGTGTCCCCAACGAAATGAACAATTGGAGTCTGCGCGTGGCGAGGCATCGGAGACCGTGGGACTGGGGCATGGCGACACTGAGACAGTCGAGGACGTACGAGACATGACCACCTGTGCGCTATGGTGCATGCTGCACAGAGGGCATGGTTGTTGTTGTCATGTCACACATTCTTCTTTCTATCATTTGATCGTTTTACCCTTCTTGTCTCTCTTGGTCTCTTGGTCTCTTGCTTTGCTTCCCGACAATTGCGACGTTTCCTCACCTCTCTGCATCTCTCTCACGCCAACGCGCCAACGACAAAAAACGACTCGCAACGACCCATACATACATGCATATCGACCACACCAGCGCTCCCACTTCTTCCACTTTTACTCTAGTCTCTCTCGAAAACAAATCAATCCCCTGGAGCACACTATACTGCTTTCTGCAATCCCCGAGAGGAATATCCTGGGGCCGATTCCTGTTGAACGATTAAACTCGAGCACTGCGCCACACGCCACTCTCTCCATTCCGCAATCCACAATCCACAAATCGACAATCCACAAGGGATACAAAAACAAAAGTGTAGAGATCCTTGGTCGTTCACACTTCCTCCGTCGACAGTTGTGCTTCACTCTCACCGTTCCTCTCCTCCCGTCTCTCATTCGTGCGCTCGAGCTCCAGCCAGCGGCGTGCACTCCCCCCCTTGTTCGACTTTCGACTCTCCCTCTCTAAAACTCGGCGTCTTCCCCGACGGCGTCATCGACACCATCACTAACCCGGCGTCCCCTCCTTCTCCCCCGGCGCACAATGGGGTCTGCCCCTCTGCCGCCAGACTACTTCCAGGTTCTCGGTGTGGACCGCACGGCCGGCATCGTTGAGAGTAAGTCACGTCGTGTCATGCACATCAGAAGGAAGGTGGAGCATGATGGGCTGTTGCTCAGCGACTGGCTGTATTTGGGAACCACCCCGACTTCACGACAAGACGTGCTCGACACCGCCTGTCTTGTTTCCCCCATGCACTACCATGGATACGGACTCTGGCACATCCTCGTGTCCGCTTGGCCCTCGGCACACGCGGTCCTTATCTCTTAGCATAGCTTCTTCGTACTCGTGCTCGTGCTCATGTCGCTCGTGCCTTGTTTACACGCTAACACACAGTCCAACGTGCGTTCGTCCTCGCCTGCTTTCTCGAGCACCCCGACCGGCGAGGGGGCACGTCCAAGGCCGGAAGCCGCTTCCTCATTGCTGCAAGTGAGTATGCTCAACACTGCCAGCGCATCCCCGTCGCCGTGTCCATCATGCCCCAAAACCTTTCTCCTGCCCAGCCCGGACCTGATCAGTGTCGGCGGGAAGATCCTACCCCACAAACTGTTACCTGACATTGCTTCTTGCCGCTCCCTGCACTCCTGCACCCCTTCCACCCCTGCAATTCTTCACCCCCATGGGCCCTCCACATGACCCCGGATCCGCAGCCGCTGACGCCAGATGCATACGCCACACTCATCGACACATCGCTTCGGACCAAGTATGAACGGGACCTGCTGTCCTGGGCCGAGCACACACCGACATGGACTGCATACCATGGAGAGGACGAGCCGCACCCCTCCTGGCCGACCGACTTTGACATGGACGACACTGGCCTCCTTGCCGCGTACTCCAACATACTCGTCGACGCATACTCCCTCCACATGGCGGACAGCTCCCGCCGGCTCCCGATGCTTGTGGCGGTGCCAACATGTCTCGTATCGTTGCTGTCAACGGCTCGCGACGTGCTCATTCCGATTCTGAACGAGCTCCCCGGCAAGGAGCTTCTAGCCGCCATCGTGGACATGGCAGAAAAGGAGTCGGAATTCTCAGCAAGGAGTGAAATCAAGCGGCACGAAGATGAAAAGACGGAGCGCCGTCGTCGATCACGCTTCCGCTCGGATTCAGGCAGCAGCGTTGGTCTCGGTCACCCTGCCCCACAGCACCCACAGCACCCGCCAGTCGCCTTCCCTCGACGCAGCAACACCCCACCAGAAGTCACGCGCCGAAACAGCGGCGTCCGTGACCTTGTCGCCATTCTCGAGGAGCGTAATCGCAGCAGCGACGAGGAACGCAAGAAGGAGGAAGAGGTCGTGCGTCGGCGGAGGCTCTCAAAGGAGTCCACTTTGTCGACTTCCTGCAAAATGAAGAAGAAGGTCACGTTTGACGACTCGGTAACTCACGGTCGAGCGGTTAGTGGCCACACTGGCGTCGCTTGTGAAGGCTCATCGGTCCTCAACGATGCTGTAGGTTCAGCTGCTCCGCGAACATGAAGCTGACAACAGACGCCGCCACAGACACTGCCACAGCAAAAACACGATGCTCATCCTCGGCGCTCCCTTCGTATCGAGGTGTGTGTGCCGTCATTGTCTGGTCTGACTGTCTTAGCGCTCCGCTTCTATCGAGTTTCGTCTTGAAAGGGCCGCCTTAGGCTCCAAAGTCTTGAGTGAACCGACTGTAGGTGAACTTTGCGATTCACCGCTAACCTAGCCAGGATCCTTTGTACGACTCTCCGCAAGACGAAGCATACCTTTCAGACATCTCCAGCTCGACAAGCGAGGCCTATGAGAGTGCCGACAACATTGAAACAGCCGAAGGCCCCATCGAGCGCAAATCCTCACTCAAGCAGAAAGCCGTCAGGCAGAAAGCCGCCCTCGACCTTCCAGACTTGGTCGTGACATCTGCTCCAGGCGAGGACCGACACACCTCATGGCTCAAGCAGTCTCGGCCCGGAGCCAAGACTCCTCCCAAGCTCAGCCTGTTAACAAACGTGGACCCTGTCGACAAGTCTGATGCTTCATCAAAAACGGTGTCCGACTCGGATCCCTTGCCTCGTCCAACGGAAGACGACCCCCCACCTCCCCCATCTCCTTCGGCCTCCACCGCTACTACTGCCACGCGCAGACAGCTGATGATGAACGCGATTGCCGACAAGCTTCCTGAGCGCGTGAAGAAGCCCTTTACACCGAAAACTCCCTCGTCCACGCAGTCATCCTCAAAGCAATCGTCGCGTGAAACACTTCGTCCTACTCTCCGCCGTGCGCGCCCTTCGTATCCCCCCATCTCCGACGAAGACTTCAATGCAATCACCCGCCGCCCTGTTTCACCTTCCGAGTCTCAGCGAATGGCAACCAAGGTTGATCTCGACTATCTCAGCATTGTCAACTCCCAACTCAGGCCATCACGCTTCCTCAACGATCCGCATCGCGTCATGGACGAGATTATGGCGATGCAGGGTCCTCCCCGCCCTCTTCACCCTCCCTCGCGACGTGCCCCAACAGTTCGAAGCAGCCAGAGCTCTGCTATTATGCACATGAGCTCTGGAGACGAGTCCAACCGGCCTCGCAGTAGTCGCTCTGCCAGCATGTTGTCATTCACAACCTCTGCATCGGCAAGAGCTGAAATCTCAAAGAAGGTTGGGCCACAGGCTTCCGACAATCTGCGCCGGATTCCGTCCTCCTCCTCCGTTGGATCCTTCTATGCGAACTCATCTCCGGTGACAGACACACTCTCCCTCCCAACCGATCCCTTAAGCCGAGACTCCATCAAGCTTCGCAACAGGTCTTCCCAGTCTCTTGACCGCTATCGTGTCCAGTCGTCGCGTGCTTCTACCCGCTCGCTTCCGCTGGACCGTCCGACGCCTCGCCAAGACAGCTTCTTCAAGCGGAAGCGTGATCAGAGCTCGAGCGACCTTGATCAGCGACCGCCTGACACGGTCATTACCTTTAAGCGCAACAATCCCCGCAAGATGCCTGTGGCTCCACGCGTCACCTCCCCAGTGTTTGAAAACACCGAAAGCAGCGGGTCGGAGAGCGATTCCGACAATGAAGAGGTCTACAATCGCTTCTCTTTCTCACTCCCAAAGCTTGTCCACACGTCCTCGTTAACAGACTCGCCCGACGAGCTTGCTACTCCGACATTTGCTTCGGTTAACAAGGCACTGCCATCGATCCCCCGCTCTCTTGAACCGCACTTACGCAAGTCCAAAGCCTCTGGCCCAGTGGCCAAAACCCCGCGGCACGAGGCACCGCACCGACCGGTTTCATCCATTCTTTCGTCGTCGACCCCAGACTTACACAATCGCAACTCTCACTTCACTGTCTCTCCTACTCAGTTTGGCGTTCTGCGTCGCCCCTCGAGCAGCATTACGGTTATCGACAGTCTGCCCTCAGCTCTAGCGCAACCTCCTCCAATCAAGCCATCCCATCCTCGTCGTGGCCATACCCGGCAGCAGTCCTCCCCTGCTTGCCTTCCGACGTACGCGCGCAACTCGTTAAAAAAGCCGAGCTCGATCCTTGCTCCCACTCGCCCTTCACTGCGCCACGCGAACAGCACCAAGACATTCATCCACTCGCGCGGGTCCATCTCGCCGCCTATGCCATTGGGCGCTGGTCCCTCGGTGTTAATCACGCCTCCGACACCCCGCAGGCGTGAATCGTCGTCCTCGTGGATGGGGTCCTTACGCAAGAACAACCACCGCAAGTTTGCGAGCGACACGTTGGGGCTGCCGGTGGCATATGTCCCTGTGGTAGACAAGCGCCCTGGCCGCATGAGTCGCCTGGCGAGTCTCTTCACGCGCAAGAGCAAACTGGCTCCGGCGGATGAGTCCGACTACCCCAAGGCCCAGACGGCCGAGTGGGTCAACGAGAAGCTTTACCAGACGTTATAAGTACAACGGAGTACATTCTTGGCTAGAACCAAGAGATAGATAGACATTCACACATTCGATTCAGCCCAAGGGTATACAAAAGCGTTGTAGGCATAGGTATGAGATGACACCCATTCTTCAGTTGTCTAGTGGAAACCCGTCACGAGCAGGCGCGAGTCACATGGAGGGAAAGGTGCGGACAGAACGACCGATCTGAAACACTTCTTATTGTTCTCGGCGCAGAGCATCGACTGCCATAGGTCTCGCCCTCATGCTGGGATGGTGTGGTGCGACAACGAACAAAGCTCTGCGGTGACCTTTGAATACATATTTAAAGTGTTTATCTCACAGGCCCTCTTCACCAGCCCGCCACCATGTCTCCATCAGAGTTCGCTGAGAGGGAGACCCCCGGTCCTCTCCATTATACACCACCCAAATCCCCCGCTACTCCCAACGCCATGCCCAACACCCCATGCTCAACTCCCACCCCCGCGGGCTCGCCATCCCCCACACCGACAGCCACCCCAACCCCCTCCGGCATCCTCCCGCCAACCAACACCCCGAGCTCCGGCCACAAGCCCCACCGCCTGCTTCCCACCTGGTTCTGGCGCCGGCAGCCGCCTGAGGTGTGTTCTGGGGATTTGCTGGGTCGGAATGCTGGCAGTGAGTAGACCCGCGAAGCTGGGCTGATGGCAGAACCGTGCATTGTGCGCGATGACGAGTGTAGTTGGTGCGAGTACCGTCCTTGATGTGTGCGGTCCTTGAGTTTATGTTGTTGCTACGCGTTGCCGCAGTACGCATGTCCACCTATTGTTTGTCTCCTTTGTCCATGTATCAGCACGCCAGCGGGCATGCACGATTCGCCACACGCCACTGCCACCCTCCAGTCCCAGTCCGCTCACCCAAAAGGGGGTGCCGAATAAGTGTTGCACCATCCCACGCGAATTGGTTCCGCCCAGCCAAAACAAAACAAAACAGTCGCGCAAGTATCCGTATCCGTCAACTTCCAACGTGCTTGCTATCCACAACACCGATATCAACTGCAGAACGAGCAACCCACAGTTGTCAACTGTCAACCCCATCAACTCACTGGATCCACCATGGTGGTCCCCTCCCTCAACCCGCGCGCGAGCACGCGCACGCGCCAGCCGCCGACCACCTCGCTACCCACGCGCCTGACGCGGAGCACGATGCGCGCCAAAGAGGCCGCAACGACCGACCGCACGCCCTCGGGCTCCACCACCGCCACCACCGGCGCAGCGCTGTCGCGCACCAACACGAGCTCGTCGTTCCTCGCCAAGGGCAAGGAGGGGTTTCGCAAGGTGTCGGACAAGATGAAGGAGAAGGAGAAGCAGGTGAGTTGCTGTGGAGCCGTTTGATGGGCGGGATATGCGCTGGGTGTTCAGCTATCTTCGAGTCTGATTAGCTGAACAATCCTGCGCCTGAGCTCTTCTCTCTCCATTTCACACAGTTCGCTGACAGCAGACCGCCCCGGTCGCCAAGAAACCCATCGTGCAGGACGGCTACTCTGAATCTCTACAGGCCTTCCTCCGCATCCGCCCGCCGCCGCCCGAGGCAGAGCTCAACCCCTCCAAGCCCTACCTCGAGATCAAGGACAGCAAGGCCGTCATCATGACGACGCCGCCGGACAATGCGCGGCACCACATCCCCAAGCCGCCGCACACGTACAGCTTTGACCACGTCTTTGGCCCCGATGCGCACCAGCACGACTTTTTCGCCACCACCACCCTGCCCCTCGTCGACAAGCTACTCAAGGGCGACAACGGGCTCATGTTTGCGTACGGAGTCAGCAATAGCGGCAAGACGTGAGTTGTCTGACTCATGTGCCAACTCACACGCAGGTACACGATCCAGGGCGGTAACGGCGCTGGCATCGAGGAGCGCGGCGTGCTCCCCCGCGCGATCGATGTAGTGTTCAACTCTATCTCGGGTCTCGAAAGCAAGGCCAACGTGAGTTTCGAAACCCCCCCAAGGCTAACTCTCAGCTTAAATGCCAGGGCCTCGCCGACGTCGTGCTCTCCGACGAGCCCGACATGCCGCTTGGCGGCCTCGGTATCGAAATGGAGCCGAGCATCCAGGACAGTGAGTTGACGCGCCCACCACAGCCTTATCTAACTCGCAGCCGTTACCGTTGACCGCAACTTTTCCTATGCCGTGTTTGTGTCCTACGCTGAAGTCTACAACGAGAAGGTAAGCTAACCGGACTGCGATGTGTTAGCTCACACCAGGTCTTCGATCTCCTCGAGTCGATCCTCCCCTCTGCCCGCCCGGCGGTCGGCTTCATGCCACGCACGATGAGCATGGGCGTCGGCCTCAGCAGCGGCATTGGCTCAAACATGAGTCTGGCGGCCATGGCCAACGGCGGTGCCGGAATCCTCAAGCGCCGCGCGCTGGTCTTGAAGAACGACCCTGAGGGTACTGGAAAGTACATTTCAGGTCTGAACGAGATTCGCGTCCGTACGCGCGAGGAGGCGCTGGCAGTGTTCCGCTCCGGCCAGCGCGCCCGCCAGGTGTTTGGCACCATGGCCAACCGCGAGAGCAGCCGCAGCCACGGAATCTTCACCGTCAAGGTCGTGCGCATCCACAACGGTGCGCCCGAGGACCCCGAGTCGGCGCAGGTCTCCCGTCTCGCCATTGTCGACCTCGCTGGCTCGGAGCGTACCCGCAACACGGCATCTACCGGCGACCGTCTCAAGGAGGCGGGTAACATCAACAAGTCGCTTATGGTGGGTTTTGACGTATATGACGGCCTAACCCTCAGGTGCTCGGCCAGTGTATTGAGGTGCTCCGCGCAAACCAGCAGAAGATGAACACGCCGTCGTCTCTTGGCATCAAGCGTCGACTTGCTGTTGTGCCGTTCCGCCACTCCAAGCTCACGGAGATCTTCCAGAGCTTCTTTGTCGGCGACGGCCGCGCGGTCATGATCGTGCATGTCAACCCGTACGACACTGGCTTCGACGAGAACTCGAATGTGATGAAGTTCTCCTCGATTGCGCAGGAGATCAGCACAGTGCAGGCACCGCGCACGCCGTTCCCGACGCTTAAGAAGCAGATCAGCTCGCAGTTCAGCGCGCTCCGCAACGCCGTCACGGGTCACGCGGGTGGGCAACGCATCAAGGTTATGGTGCCGGTCATCCCCAAGCCGACGGTGACTGCTATCAATGTCCAGACTAGCTCTAGCAGCTCGTTCTCGCGCCCCACCGCCGCGAGTGCAAGCCGCGCAAGCACAACGGGTCGTCCCAGTGCGATTCCTACCTCTCGCATGTCGCGTCCGCCATCGCGCCCAATGTCGCCAGTGGAGTCCGAGCCCGCTCCCTCGATCGACGCATTCACGATCGTCGAGGAGGAGATCGAGGTCGTCGAGGAGGAGGCAGAGGAGGACGGCGACGACGAGCACGACTACCTCGTCGACTATCTCTTCGAGGAGCTCAAGCAGCTCAAGACTCAGGCGGGCAACTCGTTAATGATATCAACTGACCCATCAGCTGTACGAGAGCGAGATGCGCAGCGCGGCTGTCGAGATCCAGATCCGCGAGGAGGTGTCCAAGGACATGCACGAGGCGATGGACCGTATGCGTCTCGATTATGCCCGTCGTCTCGAGCAGCGGGTAAGTTACTGACTTCTTTAAGAAACTGACAGTCAGACGGCGCTCGACGAGGAGAAGACCGACATGAAGCTCGACATTCTGCAGCGCACCATGGCGGCAGACGAGGACACGTCCTTTGAGCACAGCTTCATGACCGAGGGCGACGAGTCTATGGTAGGATGATGAAGAGACCACGCTGACTCGCAGTCGTCTGTTACCATCGACGGCGACACGAGCGTCCTCTCGGACCCCTTCGGCCCCGTCCGTCCTCTCAACACTGCGCCAGAGCTCTCGTTCGTTTCGGCGTCGGAGGACGCGGACGAGTCGATGGAGCAGGATGAGAGCGAGGAGGACGCCGCCGAGGCTGATGAGAGCCTTGTCGACGAGAGCGAAGACGAGGCTCACGTGGAGGCCGCCGGCGCCCGCGAGGCTGGCGGCTTTCCGGTGGCCACCGAGTCTGAGTCAGAGGACGAGGAAGACGAGGCTGGCTCTGACACCTCTCGCGAGGAGCCGAGCCGGATGATTGGCGCCGCGGACCTCATCGACCTCGAAGCCGACGAGAGCGGACTGGCCGGCTCGGACGAGGAGGACGAGATCGACTCGGACGCCGAGGGCTCTGAGCTCGACGACGACGACGACTCCGCCTCGGACGCCGAGGAGGACGAGGACGAGGATGAGGACGAGTACTCTGCCGACTCTTCGTTTGCCGATTCGGTCTCGTCAGCCTCGACACCGCCCCGCCCCCGCCGCACCGTCTCGCCCGTCAAGCGCGGCGCGCTCCCTGCCACTCCCTCTGCGTCCGCCAAGAAGCCCGCAACCGTGGGCAGGGCCAAGGCCCCCGCAAAGGCCAAGCCGCTGCGCGACTCGAACGTCCAGCCGCTCCAGCTGCTGAGCGACGACGACGACGTGGTGAAAAAGGACACGCCGGCAAAGAAGAAGCGCACCCTCGGCAAAAAGGTCATGACCGAAGACGAGATTGCGGCCGCGGACGAGCGGCAGGCCGGCGGCGCAGAGGTGCGCCGCCTCGTGAGGGGATTGTAGTGTGCCGGTGTGTATTATAGCTGTTCATGATTTGATGATACTATTGCTTGTTGCTGTGTTGAAGTGGAGGGCAGACAACAAATCCTGTCAGCAAATCTCTCGGCTCAAGTCCCAGATCTAGCCACGTCTCTTTGTCACTCGCTCATACCCGGCCTGACACAATCTGCATATCTCATCTATACCTAGCATAGCCTAGCGTCTCAGCGGCGACATGCCCGTGTCTCCACCGGCCCATCCGGGAGCTCCGCCCTGCCAGCCGCCTCCGCCACCGCCTCCGCCTCCGTAGTCGTACCCACCGCCGCCGCCACCACCACCGTAGCCACCACCACCACCGCCGTACCCTCCGCCTCCGCCGTACTCATCGCCGCCGTTGCCCATGTATCCCTCGGGCTCGACGATGCCGCCTGCGTCGTCGTCGCCCTCGTCGTCTGCACCCGTCTCCTGCTGCACGGCGAGAATCAGCTGCGCGAGGTTTTCGACCATAATGTCGCACCCCTGCTCAAACACGTTGCGCACGGGCACCGAGCCGACTGACTCGGCGGTGAAGTAGTATGTGGAGGGCACGGCATTGTAGTCGAAGGGCTGCGAGGGATCGGGGGGCGTCTCGAACGCCGCGTTCGACGAGAGGGGCCACTCGGCCTGTTCTGGGAGGGTCAGTCTCTTGCTGTCTGGGAAAGACCTTCAGCACCGCGCGGCCCACTCACCATCAGTCTCGAACCAGTACGTCGTGTGCCGGAGCTTGTTGTAGGGGTCGTACTCGTACGCGACGGCCGAGAGCGGGGACCACTTTGCGTGATGCTTGGCAATGCCCTTGTACGCCTTGCAGATGACCTCAATCTCCTGGCCGCGCGAGATACGCGCGAGCGCAATCGCCGCGACCTGCGGGTCGCCCTTGCCGACTGGCATGCCGAGGTCGGGGTCGCGGTTCGCCATGATCTCGCGCTCCTCCTCGCCCATGTCGGGCGGCGGGCCGTATGGGCTCGGCTGCGGCTGAACGTCAGCAATAAGTAGTGTTTGGGTCTCACGGTATTCGGGCTCGGGATGATCTCGAGCATGTCGCTCGTCACACTCAGTGTCTGCCCGTGCTCGCGGTTGACAGCCGACACCTTGAGTCGCAGCGTCACCATGCAGAAGTAGCAGCCTTCGTCGCAGTCGCAGTCCTGGAGAGTTAGCACAGATCATGGATTAATGATGCAGTTGTTCATCCATACGACGCTACTCACCCTCGTATACCGCAAGCCCTTGCCCGCTCCCGTGCTCATTAGCGGCACCATGCCGAGACGGTGCGCGAGCATTTCATCGGGGATCGGCGACGTGTTTTGCAGGAACGAGACCTGATCGATGGCTGGGTTTAGTGGTTATACAGAGGCGCGACGTTTGGATCAGAGCAGGTTGAAGTAGGGTAGGATGAGGGCGAGTTGCGCGATCAGAACAACAATAAAGAGTGGTAGTCACTCTCTCAATCGTGTCTCCATCTCGAGGAGCCTATCTCTAGTGGCGCAGTGCAGCCTTTCAGACTTAGAGAGCTTGTAGCGCACCTCCATCGCCTTCAAGCCCTCCTCACAGCAGAGCATCGTCCTTCAACCAGAGTTGCTCCATCTCTCTCGAACAGCATTGTGTTCCAGTCCATCCTTCCTCCCAAGTCCCGGCGTCGCACATCTCCCCCATCCGCGACTGCATCCGCAACCTGATTTTATCTCATCCACTCACCAATAGTGGGCACATCCGCCATCATCGTCCTCCGCAAGCTGTTGGCGTAGCTCATCTCGACGCCCGAGAGATGGAAGGTGACCTCGGTGGGGTCCAGTTTCCGCACGAGGATGCGCGCCTGGTTCGTCGGGCCGGTGGGCACCACCACGCCCGCTTGCGGCGGGGGGGCGGGGTCGTTGTAGCCGTTCATCGTGGTCGTGCGGTGAAGAGGCTTTAAGGTGGTAGGAGGAGGTTGACAAGACGAGAGGGTGTAAACACCTTTTCGAAGGCGATCGTCGAACATTGCATTGTAGTGGTTGGTAAGCCTGGCATTGAGTGTGTAGTGTGAGCACCACGCGAGTTAAACAAATGTTAGGTTCACCATTTCAGGGGGTAAGCGGGAGCAATCTCGCGTGGCCCTTCTTGGTTGACGGGAGCAAATATTCCCCGCACTTGCTCTTGAAGACAGCCGCGTCGCATGGGCGCGCATTCCATCACTGCTTGGCTGGCTGTTCCTGGAATTGTTTGTGTGGGCCACCAACAAACATACTCGATGGCAAGGTGTCGAAGTAATCTCGCACTCGTCTCTCCTCCACTTTCATCTGTTTCTTGCATCAACACCATCGACTCCGGCTCATACAGCTTATACTCTACTCTATATACTTGCTCCTAGCCCTAATCACACCCCTATATCAGACACGCCTCTCCCATCATGCCGCCTGCTGACGCGGCGAAGATACCAGTGCGTTACACCGTGTCCGATCAGGGATCGCGCCGTTTGGTCAGACGGAACGGTGGCGAAGGGTTCCACCCCGCCCACATCCCGACCGTGCCCAGCCACGCATAGCGTGCTCAGCATACGGCACCACAATGCACAAGCTAACACACACAGTGCCCGACACCGCAGCATCTGCAGGTCGAGCTGTCGGCGTTGTCCGACGTGCTCGCGCTCGGCGAGACCGAGGACTCGTGGGACAAGATGGAGCGTGCAATCATCCGCTTTACCGCCGTCGTCCGTGGTGGTGGGTACAAGCATCACACCATGTTCATGGCGGCGATGGGCAACAAGGGCATGGGGCTCGACCTCGTCGATTGTGTGAGTAACTTCGCGCGGAACGCGTTGTTTTGATTTTGCGTACGTGGGCTGATCATTTTAGATGGGATCAGACAGGGGACGTCTATCTGGCGCTACTACAGACCTGCTGCAGACCTTTGCGCCTCGTCTCGGCGCTTCGTTCCAGCCACTTGTGCAGCTGTACATTCCCAACGTGGTCAAGCTTCTCGGGCGGCCCAACAAGGTCTACCTGAAGCGCGCCGAGAAGTGTCTGTCGTTGATCATCTCGAACTGCCATCTCCCATCGATACTCCCCCATCTCCGCACCGGAGTGGATGACCGCAGTGAGACGTGCCGCCGCCTGTCAGCAACTGCAATCGATCTCGCCACACAGGAATGGGAGGTTTCGCGATGGCACGAGAGGGATCTCGAAGTGCTCGAGCAGTGCATCAAGAAGATGGCGACCAACAAGGATGCGCAGGTTCGCAAGACCGGCAAGGTCGTGTGGGCGAGCTTTCAGGATATCTGGCCGGAAAGGGTTGACGAGTGAGTCTGATAAGCAACGCCCATGCTGATCCGCCCAGTTTCACTGCCCCCCTGACGCCGACAAGCAGGAGATATCTCGATCTCCCGCCAGCTGAAGGTGGTCCCTCTCGGAGCAAAGTTGCACGGCCAGCGCTGGGTCGTACAGGCGGCCTCGCTCCGTCCCATCCGTCTCAGCCTCCGCAACACGCCGCGTCGTCGTCAAAGCTGAACAGTTCGACAGGATCGGATCGCGGCATTCGGCCACCGAGGACTCAGGTCTCGGCGTTAGGTGGTGGTGCCGTTCGTGCCCGCATCCCATCCGAGCAGGTCGAGACGCGGACAGCCAGCGACAACGGCCGATCACGCGCCGCGTTAGACCCGCGCCAGGATCAGGCGGCAAGGTTGACTCGTTCGGGGTCGCGTGTTCTCTCTCACGCGTCGAGCTCGTCCAGCTTAGGCAGCTCTTCTGGCACAGGGACAGCAAAGGCCGCGCTGTTATCGAAACCGACGCGCCCAGCGTTGCAATCCACTGCGAGCGAGCCTTCAGCTCCCTCGTCTCGTCGCTTCGCGCCTCCGCACCGTCCGACGCGACCAGCCGAACCCCTCGAGGAGTCACCCCGTCTGTCGGCCGCCACCCGATCCGGCTCGGCCCAGAGCTACAACTCGGTGTCATCCGCTGGCTCGTCAATGAAGCAGCTTCCGCCGCGGAGGGTTGCTACAACACCTGCTTCTGCCTCTAGTGATGTCCCTTCAACGTCTCGCTCGGCGTCGGATCCCACACCACCGGTTATCGACACTGCCATCAGCCCAGCAGAGGCGACGCGCTCCGCCAGCCGCGTGCGCGAACGCGTTACGTACATTGAAAAGTTAGAATCAGAGTCTGGCACTACCCCTAAACGGCCCACACCAACAAGGGAGCTGCAGCTGGCCGCCGGTATTCCTCTACCGCAGGATACGCCGGTGCCTGCAAGGCAGGGCTCTCAATCTTCCCAGTACTCCCCGTCCCTCTCTATGCTGCTTGGCAAGCACAGCAAGTTCCCTGCGGACCTCGACTGCACGCTCGCAGACTTATCTGTCGATGGCAACACGACCGACTCGCCTCTGCCCCAGCGCGTTGCGGGTCTTCCTACCTCCAGCCTTCCCCCCGCAAATGGCACTGGCCTGCCTGGAGTGTCGCCTGACGCTGGGCTGCCGTCGAGTCTGCGCTCGTCGCCCGTGTCGCAGCTCATCAACAAGTTCTCCCCGGGCACAGGCACCCCGCTGCGTTCCTCCTTACTCCCTGAGGAGACCACTACGCCAACTACCAACTCCGTGCCGCTGCCCGACGAGCGCCGTATCTCGCCGCTTCCCCGTCGTATTGCCGAGTCAACAGTTGATGATATGGTACCCGTGGAGCAGGAGCAGACGCCACGCTCATCCAAAAAACGGAAGGTGGAGGAGCAGTCGACTGCGGAGCCCATTCCTCAGCCGCGCCGTTCGCTTATCGACGCCACCCCCACCCCAGCACCGGCACAGTTCAACCCCGATGCACCCCGCTTGATGGACCCCACGCCCGTAAAGTCCAAGGACCAACCGCTCATCTCGTTCTTCGACTACAATGACTCCCCCGCGGGCGCCGCGCCATTCCGGTTCGGCGCCGCCCCCACCCGGCCCCGTGCGAGTATCTTCTCCGCGCTCCTCGGGCTGGCGATGGATGCGCCCAGCTCGTCGACTGTCGAACCCGCGGTGGAGGAGGAGGAAGAAGAGGAGGACGTGGGCGACGAGACTGTCCGCATCGAGGCTCCGCGCGTAGAAGCTTCGCTCGTCGACGCTCCGCACGTCGAGACTCCTGCTGAGACTCCCTCCCAGGCTTTGGTGGACCTCACCGACGACGATAGTGAGGGTGAGGGTGACGTTACCGCTATTTTCCAGCCGACGCGGGCGGTTGAGGAGGTCGAGGAGGTCGAGGAAGCCGAGCCTGTTGAGCTTCTTTCTCCGGTCGCCAATACGGTGGCTAAGCCTAAGGCTGCGGAAGCCGAGCCCGAACCTGCAACGTCCCCTGAGCCTCAGACCGTTCAACCTGTCGCGGTCCCGACTGTCTCACCTGTCAAGCTATTCGAAGCTGAGCCGGTCAAGCCAGCTGAGCTTGTCTGTCTTGACCTCGCCGAGAAGACTGTGCAGGAAGAGCCCAAGGCCACACCTCCCAATGTGGAGACTGAGCCGCTTCACCACTCACCGTCTCCGCCCCCGCTGCCTGAGGACGCTGTCGCGCCACCGACCCCCCTGCCAGAGGTGCTCGCCGAGTTTGACACGCTCTCCGAAGCCGAGCCTGAGGAGGAGGAGACGCCTGAGGAGCTAGTCGCTACCCCTGCAGCTGAACCGGTTGTCGCTAGTGCTGAACCAGCGGAAGTCACCGCGACGCCCGCCAAGAAGTCTACGCCCGTGAAGGAAGCCACGCCCGAGCCATTGGTCGACACCTCCGACCCCATGGTCGAGATTGTCCCCGATGAGAAACGTTCGCCTCTCGAGGAGATGAAGGAAATGTTCGAGGAGCCGCCGGCAGTCGACCTGCTCACGATCTCGACCGGCTCCCCAGCTCCCGCTCCCGCCGAGTCCGAGCCTGAGCCTCTCGCTGCCGTGGACGCTCCCACAGCTGCCCGCCCACCTTCCGCAGCTGAGCGACGCCCTAAGTCGACAACCACGCGTCGCCGCGAGCCCGTCGAGAAGAAGTCGTTCCGCCCTGTTTCCCGTATGCAGGAGGCAAAGGGCGCACCTGCGCCTCCCCGGGTGGCACGCGGCGTCACTGCGCCCACGGCTGCTTCTGCCGCTCGTGGTGCCGCTACGGCGGCTGCTGCCCCTGCGCCCGCACCAGCTAAGCCCGCGAGGCAGGCCCGCGCACCGCAGATCGTGTCTGCCCCCAAGCCCGCGCCGGCGCGCACGGCCTCGGCTTCGCAGGCGTCGACTGTCTCCAAGGCGACGAGCAACCTTTTCAAGCCCACTGCTGCAACTGCGGCACGTGCTGCTGCCAACGCCGCTTCCGCTGCTGACTCGCTTGACGTCAAGGAGAAGGAGACTGCCAAGGTGACGAAGCCCGCATCGCGCCCGCCGTCGCGCCCGGCCTCCTCTCTCGGACAAGCCCATCCCGCATCTAGAGCGACTACTTCCACTGCCACCTCGGCGGCTCCTGCGCCTGCGCCTGCGCCTACCCGCCCCGCGCGCTCTGCGATGGGCTCTACTGCCGCCTCGCGCGCGCGCGAAGCCGCCCTGCCACCTATCAAGCGCCAGAGGCTCAAGCTCACCGCGCCGCAGGAGAGCTTCCGCCCTGGCCGCACGAACAAGTCCAAGGCCGCCATCCTCGGTGCTGGCTCTGGGCCTGCGGCCCGCCGCGCTCCCCGCGTGGTGAGGGGCAAGAAGGAGGTCGTTGAGACGTTCCCGCTGCCTGGACCGGGTCTCAGGGCGTCGCTTGGCGCTGCTGGGGAGGCGTCGGAGTCGGGAAAGGAGGCGACTGAAGCGGCTCCGGAGTCGGCGGGAAAGGGATCTGAGGCGGGAAAGGATGAGCGCACGGCGGTGGGAAAGGGTTTACCGGGAAAGGAGTCGTCGCCGGAGTCGGTCAAGTCCGCGGGAAAGGGGACGAGTGAGGCGAAACCCGTCGCCATCCCCGCTGCCAACCACCTCGAGGTCCCCTCCGACGTCGACTGCCACACGCCCCGCACGCCGTCTGCCCTCTCTCCCGAGAGCTTCAACAAGTGCCTCTCCCCCGCGTCGAGCCGCCACACATCCTACACCTCCCACTCGGACTACTCCTTCTCGTCCCGCCCCTCACCGTCCAAGCTAAAGGTGGCGGCCGCCCGTGCCCTCGACCCAGTGCTCACTCCCACGCACTCGGCTAACGTCTCGGCTGCCATGTCCTCAGGCCAAGCCACGCTCGTCGCACCCGTCGCCGACTCGCCGGCAGTCGTGCACGCACGCCGCGTGAGCGGTATCCCTGCCAGTCTGAAGAAGACAATGGAAGAGGCGCGCCGGCAGCAGATCTCCAGCAGCCCTCCGAGCACGGGCTCGCGCACGATGCTCGGCCTGGTGAGCGAGGACGAGGACCTAGCGACGCCGCGCCGCCGCCAGTCGCGCCGTACCCGCGCTAGCGTCCGCGAACTGCACATTGACGCGGCCGCCGCCAACGAGGAGGCGGACTACGAGGCCGAGGACGAGAGTCTGAGCGTCATTCGCCACGACGTGTCGACGCCCACGGGCAAGGCGGCGAGTCTCCTGCGCAAATATGATGATGAGCGGCGGGTGCTCACCCCGCGCGACGCGAATGCGAGCGAGTGAAGCAGAATTAGGGAGAGGAAGTAGAAGAGATAGAAGTAATGCAGTTCTTGTTAATGTCTTAATGTATCATGCCCAGAACACGTCTACGTCTGAACCGTCCTGCGTTGAACCGTCCTGCGTCTGAACCGTTCTGCGTCTATTGCAGTTCTCAATCGTATGTATACATGCGAGCTCCCACTCAAGAGCACTACGTCGGCAATGCTCAATCAAGTCCACTCTCCCGTCGAAGCACTCTCCACTGCAAGTCTACACCGGCCTCGGGTTGACCTTATTCTCGACGCCGAGCATGCCGCACCAAGCCTCCGTCTGGGGGTTGGTATACCACGCATTGGGGTTTCCGCCCGGGTGTCCCTCGGGCGGCGCCGTGGGCCAGAACTGCTGCACGCGGCCGACATCCACCTCGCCGCGCTCCATGACAAGCGGGGGCACCTGGTCAGCCCCCACGTCCTCGAGCGAGGGGACGAGCACGCCCTCGGCGCGTATCCGCGCCAACTCGTCCGCGACGAGCTGCGCCTGCACGTCCGGCGGCGGGAGGGGCGTGGCGAGCACGTCTGTGCTCAGGAAGGGGTGCAGTGCGCGCGAGATTGCGAGCCAGTGCGAGTCAAACGTCAGGCGCGGCTGGGTGTCCCCCGACCGCGCCTCGGGCGCTTCAATGTCCAGGAACTGGATAAAGTCCTTCCCGGGGCCGCACTTGTCGAGCGCGAGGAAACGCGTGTTCTCCGCGCCAGATGTCGTGCCGGATGTCGAGACCGTTGCTGCTGCTGGCACGGGTGCAGGCTTCGGTGCGCGCGGGGCCTCGGCAAACTCGTCGTCGCTGATCTGGATCTCCTCGGGGTTGGGCTTGTCAGTGAGTGCCTCTACAGCGGCCTCGTCATCGTCGTCGTCGTCGATGTTGATAGCGTCGGGGTTGGCCGACTTGGATTCTGTTATCTTTGCGGCGGGAACAGAGTCAAAGTCCACGTCGTCCGAGATGCTGATTTCGTCGGGGTTGTGCGCTGCGTCTGGCAGAGCTGCAGGAGCAGGAGCAGATGATGATGCCTGGTCCTTGGGGTGCTCGTACACTGCGGCAAACTTGACGTGCAGGTGCGCTGCAAACCAGTAATCTGGCCGGAGACGGTTGAGGAGGCCGAACAACGGCGGGGAGCCGAGCGTGTTGTTCTCGACCTGAACGTCAGCGCTGAACGGTGTATGGCAGATGACGACAAATGCGGTCAATCTGACACTCGGCGGCACTCACCTCGCCTTTGAAGAACGGCTTGCGCTTGAGCAGGAACTTTGTGTCGCCGTGTCGCGCGATGCCGATCGGCCAGTCGTGCGAAAGGAAGACAGTGGGCTGGGCGCGGGGGAGCTGCATGTCAGCTGGGATTAAGTTTGTGAAGCTCACAAGCATAAGCTTGGCAACATCGTACTGCCTGATGTGGTAGATGCTGCGGAGGGTCGAGTTGTTGAACGGAACGTTCTCGAAATGGCCTATATGTCAGAACGGCACAAATGGACACCGCGAGTTTCACCGGCTTCCTCACCCTTGTTATAATCGTGGCTCTTGTATATCCCGCTCGCGCCCGCAATACGCAGTCCGTCGACGAGCACGCTCCCCGCTGCACCGAGGTAGTAGATATTCGGCGCGAGCCATCCGCCGTGGTACAGCTCCCACATGTAATTGCTCGCCTCGTGGTTGCCGCCAATGACGATCGTGAGCACCGGCGCAACCTTTTCGCCCGAGTAGTACTGGTGAAACGTCCCCAGCGACTGGTACTTGACGGGCACGGCCAGACTCGCAAAATCGGCCGCGGACCGCAAGGCCTGGAAGTCGCCGCAGAGCAGCAGCAGATCAACGCGCGTCGACTTTTGGTGCTCGTACTCGGCTATCGAGTCGTAGATGGCCGTTAGGCTGCCGTGGCAGCATCCTTGGATTGCGATCTGGTGTTAGAGAGAGACGAGATAAGGAGGGCATACCTTCATGGCGGGTGGTGGTGGTTGATGTCAAAACAAACGGGTTGAACGATATTTCTGTCATAGGAACCAAACCTCCACCAACGATTGAAGTGGCTGTGGTGGCTGTTTCCACCACGCGGATGCCACGCGGCATTTGCCTCCTCAACCCTTCCTAGCCTTCTTGGCCTTCCTTCCTTTGATCGTCTCGTCAACATGTTGTTATCGTGACCTTCTCTGCTCCTTGAAGACTGACAAGGTCGCCGGCATGGAGGATCACCGACGTCACTGACGTCTTATGCTTGCAAGGTATAGATAATGTCAATAGAAGTGTCACATGTGGTTAACCGCTCTACAATCTATGAGCCCTTGCACGCCAGCTTGCACAAAGATCGGCCCGAGAAACGGCTATGGATGTATCACCATATGATCACCATATCGCCTCGTACCTCGTACCTCGTATGAACAAGGACATGAGCACAGTACAGATATCACAGATTCTGCAGACTTGACCAGTACCTTGCTCGCGATTGTCGGATCGGCAGAAGTGATTGGCACGGGCCGGGACGGGTCTCGACGACGACAAGGAAGCGGGTTATCGATTCCGAATAGATCGACCGTGTGTACACAACAAGGGATCAGCGTTCGTCTACAGACCTCCTAGCTAGCCAGCCAACAGGCAACCGGCAAACCGCTTGTATCTGAACAGGAATAAGCGCCTATCTTTGCTATCTTGGGCATCACTGTTTGAGAGTTTTAAGAATCTGAATCTGAATCTGTCTTGTCTATCTGAGATCTGGAAGCTAATAAGTAGTTAGTTAGTAGCTGGGCTGCCACTGCAACAGAACCCGTCGAACGGAGATGGTTGTGATTGGCTGCCTCTAGTGGCGGATAAACCAACCCAGAGCGCTGGCTGGCTCACGCGCATGTAGAGAGATGATAGCTTAACAGAATCTGGCGTCAGGCTATGATGATGAGGAACGGGATTCCGATCGAGAAAGCGTTGCTTGAATTTACATCTCCGTCGCCGCAATATCAAGCACAATAAGACAGGGGACATGACTACCGGATCAAATGGACAAGATCTCAACCCTGCGAGGGTATGATATCATTGATCGTTGACCGAGGAATGAATCGAGCAACAAGACATCTACGTAGAACAAACGGGGGCATTGTTACAGTGCATAGATAACAGGATGAAACGGCAACGGCGGCATCGGCGGCATCGGCGGGGAAATACTGATATACTGCGGCGGCTTCAGAAGGGAGCCGAGGATGGCCACGAGGGAGAGTGGGGGGATATTATGATGTTATGATATTATGATATGATGAGGTATGGTGGGGGTAGTGGGCCATAGTTCCATATGAACGAGGATATGACGGAGATGGAAGAGGATGAATGGCACGGCATGGCATTGCATGGATTGACATTGCCGATAGATCGGGCGAGACGGATCTCACTAGCTCACTCTTCATCCGAGAAACACATCAACAATCTTTGTTGCACGCTATCAAACGGAATCACGGATATCACAGAGAGCGAATAGAAAGACAAGAAGACCAAGAGGCAAGGGGTGGAGAGGAGAGGAGAGGAGAGAGGGAAGAATACGAGAGAGAGATCTGACTAGCGGGCGGATTAGTACCCCGGACCCAATACAATTAATTATATTCATATTAATAGTGAAGCCATATTTGAATTTGAATACAGCATTAAGCTTTTTCTTAACGCTGTTTCCCAAATAAGGAAGATCATTACATTTTCAAAACAGCAATATTAATAACCTCGCTTAACGTTTCAAATGGGACCTCCACCTCCACCTCCCGACACAGCAGCGACCCGCACCACTGCCGCAGTGCCGCATCGGCCCGGTGAGCCCCTGCCATTCCTGCCATTCCTGCAATGCCCTGCCACTACTCTGCATACTCTGCCGTCGATGCCGTCCTTGACCCGTTGCCTTATCATTTACACTTTGGAGGTGTTGGCCAATCAGAATTCATGATTTCATCCCCTTTCAAAGATACAGTCCAGTGCAGTGTGAGATGCTTGCCCGTCTTGTTCTTTCGGTTATGCCACCCTATCACATCCGTCGATTTCACCCCTTTTAATGCTGTTTGTTATAGATGATCTGCGATTAGCTTACTTGCTATACGATGCTATAGCTCATTGCTTGTCCTATTTCTCTGTCTAACATTTTCTTAATGCTAATAGGACTAACCCTAATGAACTAGTGTATACTTGGCAACATTTGGACTCGAACGCATTTGAACCCTGTTGTTGCTCTTGATGCCCCACTCCCCTTGCTGATTTAGCCTGTGTTGAAATGATACTAAAAAGCAAGATGGTGAGAGTGAGAGGTGAGAGTGGGGTAATTATAGTCCCCTTCTTAGGCCGCATCCGCACATCAACCACACGACCTACGGCTGACAGACTGCTATGCATATGCATGTGCTACTATACCCTTCTGATTAGTAATATTAGTATTAGTGTTAGTATTAGTGATTAGGTATTATTGTAATACATCTAGATTCAGAGTTCTAATAAGGTCTTCGTCACCATCAACTCGTACTCCATACTCGTTCCACTCACTAGTAGTTCTTCTACTCACTCATCATTATCATCATCTTCGTCTTCATCTCCGTCTCCGTCTCCATCTCCTCCTCCTCCTCCTCCTCCTCCTCCTCTGTTGACGCCATTGTCTGATCTCTCTTCTCCTGCTGGGACGCTGCGCAGTCTCCCAATAGGTCTTTGGAGTATCATCGCAACATCGGCTCTTTCATCGACCATCACCATCATCATCATCATACCCCCCGCGCTAGCTCTAGATTGCTAGCCACTCCACTCCACCCACCCACTAAACTTACCACTACCCTTCTACCCTTCCACCCTTGCACCACTCAGTCTCGTCCCTCGTCCCTCCATCGTCCCTTACACACGACACTTGCACAACATCATCTACACTCCCACTCACACTCACACACCATACACACACAAACACCTATCCTCCACTTGATTCATCTTATACATTGCTACTATCATTCCTGATACGCGCATATCTCCCAACGCGCTAGCTAACCTCGCGCGCCCATCGACATTGCCGTGATAGCTAGACGCCATTACTCGTTCGACCTCGTCGGACCACACGCCTCCTCGCCCACTCCATTCCAACCAACCAGACGTCGTGTACACTACGATTCCATCTCTGGCTTCAACAACCAACTTCGTTTGCTTCTATCATCCCCATCGGCCAACTCGGCTTCCTCGTCATTACTTTGCGCGGTTTACTCGTTGTCTCAGTATAACCGTCTGGTTCTCCCATTCTCAAATCTCCCCTCTCCCTCCGCAGAGGTACGTTTGTCCCGAGCCTTCCTTCCTCGCCTTCCTTGCCTTCCTTTTCATTGTGCTACGCGTCGTCAACAAACTCTCTGCTGCCTGCTCTCGTCGTGACTGCCCACCCTCTCCAATGTCCATAACATGACATGCGTCTCCGAGATCTCAGTGTTTCCGCATGCTCGCGCTCATTGCCGCACAACATGCGGCGTGGGTTTGAAATGCGAGGCTAGGCCATTGGCCACGGCGACAAGGTGCAATCGTTGAGAGCCTGGTGGTGTGGGATTTTCGAGTCCACCACCATCTTTAAGTCGGGTACCCCCGCTAGCTCGCTCGTGTGAACACAATTGGGGGGTGGTCTCAACTAAAATGACGCTTCGCCACTCCCTTTCTCATACATTCACATTTGCATCTCCTCCCCTCACGCTCATTCATACGCATCCTCCCTCATCACTCCTCATCCTCTGCCCTCACATTGCGCGTCGGACGCGCGCGTACAGCTGCTGACATATACTAGCGTCCTGCTGCGTTAATCACCAGCAGTCATGCCTGCCCAACCCCAACCGACTCCAACCCTTCCCTCGGCCTCTACAGGGCCGTCATCCGAGGCGACTTCGACTTCTGTTCTCACCGAGGACGAGGAGGACCTTGAGGACTATCGCCCAGGTGGATATCATCCCATCAACATTGGCGACGAGTTCAGCTCTGGGCGATATGTGATCGTGCGCAAGCTCGGATGGGGTCACTTTTCCACAGTCTGGCTCGCCAGAGATAACACGTATGTTCCTTCGATCTCCGGTGTGATGACGCGCACACGTACCCGTACACATCTGCTCACACCCACTATAGCACTAAACGTCACGTCGCGCTCAAGGTAGTGAAATCGGACGGTCACTACACCGAGACCGCCCTGGATGAGATTCAACTACTGCAACGAGTAACAACGTCTTCCCAAGCCCATCCGGGGCACACCCACGTCGTCGGCCTGGTGGACGATTTCCGTCACGATGGACCGAACGGATCGCACGTGTGCATGGTGTTTGAGGTCCTCGGCGAGAACCTGCTTGGTCTCATCAAGCGATACCAGCATCGCGGCGTGCCCACCCACATTGTGCGCCAGATTGCAAAGCAGATCTTGTTGGGTCTCGACTACCTGCATACGGAATGCCGCATCATCCATACCGATCTCAAGCCTGAAAACGTCTTGATCTGTATCGAGGATGTCGAGTCTGTGGTGCAGGCCGAACTTGCATCGTGTCCCGCCGCCGTGCCCACCAAGCTTGTTGGTGTTCCCCCATCCCAGGGACGGTTAGGGAACCAGACACCCCGCAAGGACAGCATGTTCATTGTTGGATCTCAGCCCTTGCCTAGCCCGAGCTCTAGCTATGCCAGCAGTCCCATGCTCGACAAGTACGGGTTTGGAATGAGCAAGATCTCGGGCGCGAACATTGGCAAGAGTGCGCCGGCCGGTCCGACAAGCCAGGGCGGCTCTGTTGGTGCTCTCCCAGGTGCTCCTGTTAAGCGCTCCATCACAGCAGAAGCGCTGAATGACGGACTTGGCAACGTCAAGATTGGAACCGAGAGCGAGCTCACATGGGAGAAGACAAAACCTGCCGTCCCTCCTCCCAAGCCCAAAGGACCCTCTCTTCTCTCTCAGCAGATGAACCAGCCACCGCCGCCAGTGAGCGCGGATGTTCCTCCTGCTGGCCCCAGTCAAGCTTCCACTTCGTCCACTGCGGTTACACCCGCTCAGACTGTCATTTCCMCCCCTGCCACTACCCCTGACCCTGGGCGGGCCGACGCTATCGCGACCTCGGTGCATTCCACTGGCTCTGCAACCGACTCTGCATCTCCAACAAAGCTCACACCAAAGACGTTCTCGGACGGCTCTGGACACGTCAACAACCTCCAACAGCCCAACCACATCCACGACATTGCCCCTTCCGCTGGCGACCCCACCACCCTTCCTCCTCCATTCCCTTACGACCCTGCTACGTTAGAGCGTATAACTGTCAAGATTGCAGACCTCGGAAACGCTTGCTGGGTCGACCACCACTTTACCAACGACATCCAGACCCGTCAATATCGTTGTCCTGAGATCATCCTCGGCACCCGATGGGGCCCAAGCGTGGACATTTGGAGCGCTGCCTGCTTAGTGAGTTCCTATGAAGATTGCAGTACTAACATGCGCTCAGATCTTCGAATTGTTGTCAGGAGACTACCTATTCGATCCGCAGCCTGGAACAAAGTACGACAAGGACGATGACCACGTTGCGCAAATCATGGAGTTGTTGGGCGAGATGCCCAAGTCATTGGCGTTGTCGGGCAAGTACAGCCACGACATGTTCAACCGCCGCGGCGAGCTTCGTCACATACAACGACTGCGATTCTGGCCCCTTCTTTCGGTGCTCAAGGAGAAGTACCTCATGGAGGCCGAGGAAGCTGAGCTGTTGACATCGTTCTTGCTGCCGATGCTTCACTACTACCCCGACAGCCGCGCAACGGCCGCCGAACTCCTCAAGCACCCCTGGCTTGAAGGCGTCGTTGTTCAGGGCGACCTCGAGATTGCCAAGCAGAACCACGAGCGTGAGGTGGAACGTCTCCGCGCTCTGAACACAGGCACAGGCGAGGGCACGGGCAACGCCGACCCACCAACTTCCACCGAAACCAGCAACGGCACCAGCACCAGCAACGGCACCGAGACCAGCAACGGTACTGAGAAGGGCAAGAGTAAAGAGGCTACCTCAGCCCTGGAAGAGATTCTCAAGCTTGGCAAGCCCGTTGCGGGAATGGTGGGAATGGGTCGCGTGTAGGTGATTGATTGATGACGAAACGAGAGGCGAACTTGCGAACAGGAGTTACGAGGTGCTTATGTGGAGTGGACAAGGTCGTGTCATGGCGACGACCGCAGCGGCGGCGACAACATTGTGGCCCGACAATCGGAAGCGGAGGCAAGTCTCCAACAAGCATCCTCATCCTCAAGTCCACCACCACGAACCAAGTGCCTTTTTGCTGCTCTGGCAACACAAGGCGGCTGAGCGAGCGCGCTCAGCTAACAACACGACCAGTAATGCTTAATCTCCATCTTCTTCAACACCCTCCCCATGCCACGCCAGTAGCGAACGTGATGCGAAACGACGAACCAACATTTCGTGGCAACAAGGACGACAGCGACGACAAATAATCAGCAGCAGCAAGAACAACAACAGGAACAGTTGCAACAGCCCCTCCTACTCAGCCGCCATTCGGTTCGGTTGCCCCGTTGTCGTTTCCGAGACGTGTGTATACTGTAGTGTGCATAGCAAGAGTCTCTTCGTCCTCGCCTCATCTCGATACCAACTTTTCTCTTTATTATTCTTCTTCCCCCTGGCAGAGTGTGTTACCTTCCTTTCACCCTTTATAGAGCGAGCCGTATGTACGGTAGTTATTGCAGCCGTTGGAGGTGTGGAGTCGCGAGCCGCGAGCCAATTGTGGGCATTTGCACCAATGGCTGGTTGGAGTGACCGATGGAGCTGAAGCTTGCACGGCTCTCGACGGCATCAGCGGCTAAAACGCCAGCGGCTGTCGCCGGGCTTGCGCAGTCAGTGATGTCAAATGTACTTTTGAGTTCTGCAACGGGTGCTCTGGCTACGTCACACCCCCGGGCAAGGGTCACTGTGCCTTCTAACTGGGTGCAAGCATGTTCCGAACGTTCGATGCAAAGATGCATGTGCCTCGTCCTGCCAACCTTGCTCGGCGTGCTAACGGTAAACAGCCGCACAGATGTCTGATTGCAGCAGTTATTACTCGTGGCACGGCATGGCAGCGTGTGGAGTAGTGCGGAATGTACATGCCGCGGCTGCATACGGCGTACATTACTCGGGTTGATAGTACCCTGTCGGCTGCGCCAAGCTCGTGAGTCAATCTGTGGCCACGACACTAGGCTCAAGGCTCGTCAAGACAGAAGGGTCCAGAACTGATATTCCGCTTCATACTTGATGTGCAGTGGGGACAGAGCCTGGAACAAGCAGTGACAAGCAAAGGCATCGCAGGAGATACGGGCGCGACACTCGCGCCGTTATCGCTATCGCTATCGCTATCGTCCAGCAAGTTGCATACCGCGAAACGTGACAAGTGCCCACTGCTGGCTTGGCGGGGCGTCTCCGCCTCAGTCACCTCGCAATCAGTAAATGTCTGCATGGATATCTACATGCGCCTCGCGACCCTCTACTGCGCCTTGATCTTGGCCGCCTCGCGCTCCTTCTTGCGGAGGGCGCGCTTGCGAATGTCCTTGTGCATGGAGAGCACGACGCCGACGCCGAGGTTCTCCGAGAGCGAGCCGAATGCGCCGACAAAGTAGTCGAGGAGCGCGTGGGAGGGGTACGGGGTGGCGTCGTAGGGGCGGCCCTGGGCGCCGCGCTGGAGGCCGATGGAGCCGAGCGTCGAGGCGACAAAGGCCTTGGCGGTCGGGACGGTGAGGGACGCCTTGCGGATCTTGGACATGTTGGACACGACGAACGCGGGGAGCACAAGGCGGAACATGACGCCCTGCGGCTCCACCTCGGCGGCGACGGCCGTGTTCCAGGTCTGCAGACCGCCCTTGGTGCACGAGTATGCGGCGAGGAGCGCGGACGGGATGCGGCCAGACAGCGAGCCAATGTTGAGCACGAGCGACTTGGGCGCGTTCTTGGCCGCCGAGCGGGAGACGAGGAGCGGGAGGACAGCACGAGTCGACTGGAGCGTCCACGAGATGTTCTGAGAGTTAGGATGACTATCGAGTCGCTGGAAACTCACAGTCTCCACAATGGCGTCAATCTCCGCAGGGTCCGTCTCGGCGAACGCGACGGGCATCTCGTGCGACATGCCAATGTTGTTGATCACGACACCGAGGTCGACCTCGGCGGCAGCAGCAGCGACGCGCGCGACGGCGGCATGCAGGCCAGCAGCATCGGCCGCGTCGGCAATGACAGTCTTGGTGGGCACCTTGTACTTGGTTTCTGCATGTGAGTAGGGGTACAGGCGTAGCGTTCGCAAGACAGTGAGCGTGGGTTGCTTCTCGACCTCAGGCATTCCAGCAACCGCATCACCACGACATGTCACAGCTCCACTCGCACTCACCAATCTCCTTGGCGAGCTCATCAAGCGCGCCCTGGCGACGGCCGACGAGAATGACACCAAAGCCCTTGGCCGCGAGCTGGCGCGCAAACTCGAGCCCGATACCGGCCGTGCAGCCCGTGACGAGCGCCCAGGTCTTCCTGTTGCGCGACTTGAACTTGGAGAGCTGGGGGTTAGTGGAGCTCTGCGGCAGTGAAAGCAGCTGCGGGGGCGAGGGATTAGCTGGGCAGTGAAGCCGGGCCACAGAGGCTAAGAAGCAAGCGGATCACAGTGTGTCTGTGCCCGATCCGCGCTGGACGCGACCTGCGGATCCAGCCCGCCCGCACCCTCCTCCTCTCCCCGCGCAAAGACGCCATACTCACGCTCATACCGGGCACGACGCTGATCTCGGCAAGGAGGCGGAGCCACGACCACGCATAGCGCGCGAGGAAGGCCGCGCCGACGCCCGCGAGGATGAGCGTCGGGAAGGGGATGTCGGCGACTGGGGCGTTAGCTGTCGCGTTGCATGCGCTGTCGCCAGTCTACTTCTGAACCCCGCAGCGCCGCAGCTGCCTGGCGTGAAGCCCTAGCTGCGGCGATGCAGCACAAAGTACGCACCAATCTCGTGCCCGAACAGCGTGATGCTCGGCGCTGGGCCGGTCTTGGCGAGGTGGATCGTGTCGAGCATGGCTGAACGAAGGTGAGTAAATGGGCGAAACGAAGAAAGGAAGCCGACGGGCTGACTTCTGACGTTTTGACTTTGTCGACGTCGCGCGCCGGTTGATGGCCGTCTGACTGTCGCGGTGGGGCGTTGCACGGTTGCAGCAGGCCGTTGGCGCGTGGGACCACGTGCGCTGCCCTGAGTGAACATTGTTCCATTGTCCGCATTCCCATTCGGTTTCTCATGTTCCATACGCGGAGCAGCAGGAGGTGATGACGGTAGACGCATACAGGAATGGTGTGCGGTGAGTTGGGTACAGGCCCAGCTAGGCTGGGGATAAACTACGATACGAATGTAGGTGGGGGATGGGGTTGAGGGCCATTCCTCTGGGGCGGTTGCCATAAGCTAGACGGCGGAGAGAAGCGAAAGAGAGACGGGGGAGGGAGGGAGAGCAGAGCAGGGTATGGGAACGAGGAGGCCGACAGCAGGCCTAGTCACCCCGGCGTATCCTCGGTCACAGCCCACGAACATCTACTCCCCCGGGGGTGTCTTGGGCTCAGACCCGAGCTGCATCTCGCGGTTCCGCAACAGACCCAGGATCATCGACATGCCTTTCCGCGCCTGCCGTCAGAACCATACGGGTGCGCGTTGCTTACCTTCTCCGTGTTTCCCTCAAACTTGCCGATGCCGTATGACTCGATCTTGTTGCGGATGATCTGCGACCAGCGGCCGCCAAACTGCGAGCGCACCTCGGCAGTGGTGTGGTGTACTGTTGATCTGGGCGTTAGAGGCGCTGCGTTGGAGTCGGTCAACTGCAGAAGGGGTGCAGCTGGTGGCGTGCATGGCGGGGTCCCACCAGCTGATCACCATCATCACCCTCGCACTCACCCATTTGGCCCGGCACACAGCTCCCCGCCCTCGATGACATGCATGAACTTCTTAAAGCTCAAGTTGCCCTGGCGACAGCGTAACCGCGGCTGGGCATGGAACGCATCGTTGGCAGCTCCCTCGCGCGCGCCCCACCCGGGCGGATCGACGATACTCTCCTCGAGGACCCACGCGTCGAGACCGCGCCCGCCCGACGACGCAGCGGTCGGGAGCCACTTGGACGCCCACTGCGGAACCAAGCCACGCTTGAGGATCAGCCGCAGCGTGCGGATCTGTCCTGTTGCCGGGTCAACTGTACGCTCGAGTACATCGACAGAGAGCACGTGTCGCGCGAACGGGTTCGGGTACCGGAGGAAGAAGGCGAGGAGCGGTGTGGGAGGCTCCTCCGGGCTGTGGAAGTGGAGCAAAGAAGAGGGGTGGAGTCGGAGCAAGACGTGAGGAGGCACATATCGAGTCCCGTAGACAGTTGAGAGAAAGTAGTTGAGGGGAAAGGTGTTATAAAGTGGAGAATAATGTCAGCCGCCTTGGAGGTACGCGTGTGAGCTGTCCGAGGATAATAACGGAGCGAGTGACAAGCTTGGCTGTCACGAGCCTCGCAACGCGTCCGTCCTCGATGCAGTCATAGCCAGGGAACGTACTATGTATGTGTCTTGCTGTAGAACTGGACCATGGTGAGGCCGCCGCGCGCGCTTCGTGGACGTGGACGTGACCGAGGACGAGAACGTGCCGGACTCTGTGGGTTGCCAGCTTCTGACTTTTGACTGTTTCGCCGAGTGCCGGGCTACTGGTCGCGTCTGTCGCAGCGCTGGAGTAGTGATCGGATCAGGTTCTGTTTTGTTAAATCTGTCGTGATGAGAGGATGAAGGAGGTGTAGAGCAGAGCAGAGAGTGCGTCGTCGAGCAAGAGATGAGAACATACGCACTCACCACAATCACACTTGCACACTTGCACACAAACTCAGCAACCACCACCCACACACCACACAACAAAAAGAAAAGGGCCCCGGATACAGTACAATAACGAAATTTGCTTCCGCTCCTGCTACATTGAGGCGAATAGAAGCAGCCCTGTACGTCATGCAACCAGACCATACTCGGCAATGCAGCTTGCACCTCCCTCTGTCATATGGGCCCTTCGCGGTCTCATGCATAACTCGGGGTAGCTTCGGCGAGCTTAGTACACCACTGCTACATAACTATGGATATCCGTCGGCTCGGCACATCGTTCAAAGTGAAAGTGGCGGTTGGCGAGGCAAGAGCTCGGAGGCGCACGCCCATGACCAACGCCCGCCACAAGATCCCCATGGCCAACCCCGCCACCGAACGTCTACGGCATGTACTGGGGGAGTGGAGTATTTGGTCGGAGGCGCTTTAGAGCAAAGGCGGCACTCTCCAATGCCTTGAGATGGCCCTTGCCATGAGGAGAGTTCTTCCAAAAGTCCACGCCCTGTCGAAGGTACTTATCGATGGTGTGCCGTGGGAAGCCAGTGGCGGCGACGATGTTAGTCACCGTCTGGCCAAAGTCGATACCTCCCAGACCAGGGGTCATACCCGCGGTATCTCTACTCTGGAATTTGGTGAACAGGGGGAAGATCGTGGCGTAAGTGAACTCCTCCACCTGTCCGGTGACGGGGTGGATCAGTGTCGACAGCTCCTGTGCGATAAAGTTGGCAATCGTAGTCGGTCGGTAGGCATCTTGGTCGAAATCCTGGAGGCGGAGGTCGAAGAGAGCGTCTAATGTCTCGATGGCGTGGTTGACGACTAGAACATGGGGTGGCTCGGAGGACTTCAATAACGGGACAAGTGGGTTGACAATCTGCTTTACAGTCTCGAAGTACCCGGCTGGGCCCGAAGGCACTTGGCCGGGAAGAAGCGCACCGTCGTAGCCAACACCCTTAGTGAGCGTCTCGGAAGGTGTTGGCTTTGGCCCCAGCCCGGGAAGTGCTTTCGGACGTGTAGGGTTTTCCACCCCTGCCTTCTCCTGCTTGCGGTACTCAGCCCATGCAGCCGAGTTCTCCGCTTTCTTAGCCGGATGGTCAGCGACCTCCTTTGCATGCTGGGCCAGCAAGACGGGAGAAACCCACTCCATAATGCCCTTCACCAGAACAGGCAAAGCAATCCGCTGAAGGCTGTCGGATTCTTCGCGACCGTCTATATACGTCAACTTCCAGGCTCTTGTGTCCTCCGGTGTTTGGGGCGCCACTGGAGGAAGTTGATCCTTTTTTGATGCCTTCCAAATGTAGGCCAGAAATTGTTCGAAATTGCACCGGGATCCGTCTTCCGTGCCGACACACCCAGGAGCAACCTCTGTGCCGCCAGCGAATCCGTCTGCGAGGTAGGCGTCGTAGTAGTAGATGCTGATAAGTGTCAGATATTGATCATTCCTAGAGAAGCAGGGGTGCACTCACCGTTCTAGAGCTCCCTTCTTTTTGAATCCCAAGGTTGGAGTGAGGAGGGCACCTAGTATCGTAAGGAGGAGGATGGGTTTCATGACACTGAAAGAGTGGGCAGCTGTGATGGTCAGTGGAGCCAATGCTGAATACTGATGCCAATGAAGGGCAAATATCTACTCGCGTTGGGTATGGGGGGGTGTCTGTGAAGAGGCTGCTTCATTTTCTTTCACTTTATAATGCACTCGGGGCACGGCTCGAGAGCACATCAGTGACGATGAAACGAACTGCAGAGCGGCATGCGGCACAGCGGTGTCTGTGAACCCGCCGAGAGCCACCGCGTTGAATGGCAAGGGAATGTCTCCGCACTGCACATTCATCCCCGCGCGATCCCCGCCATCCTCCGTCACGACCGACAGGGGCTGTGTGCGAGGTGCAATGTATGTATCCGATGGTTCGACGTTGTGAAACGGATTTCGTTAGACTCAAATGTTTCCAGCAGATTCACAGATTATCAATGTAAAGAGACCATGAACAGAAGCGCCCGTTAGTAACCCGCCGAACTAACATGGCGACGGTCAAGATCCTTTTGGCACCCTACATGCATAAACACTACAACAACACGCTGCGCGATGAAACTTATGACCAGTACTACGATGTTTGGTCGTCCCTCTCCTTATCCTTGCGCTTGACGTAGGGGTTCACACCCTTGCTAATCAGATATGTAGCAAGCGCCTCTTGATGACGTGGCTCCCCTTTGGCAAGAGCAGAGAACAAGGTCTGTCCATCGACCGTGTCCGTCCACCGCGCGCCAGCTCGATCCATCCATTCTAGAACTGGTTCGTAGAACTCTTCGCTCGGAACGTGGGCCCAGCTAACGTGCACAACTCTCGAATCCCGGGCGCTAAATATCATGAAAGCCACGGACATTCCAGCGTTGTTCCGGGCATTAATATCCAGGCCCAAGTCGAGGAACCGTCGAAAGAGGCACCTTGCACGTTCACCGTCGCCAGCATCGAACAGGCCACAGTCTGCAAGATAGTGGAGTGCCGTATTCCCCCTGCTATCGCGAGCGGCTGGATCTCCCCCGGCCTCCAAGAGCCGTTCAATAACACTCTTCAAGTTATCGACAGCTCCCTCGAGCGGCCTCGAACGCAAACGCAAGCGTCTAAGAGCTACATGAAGCGGGTAGGTACCGAAACGATCAGGTCGGTTGACAAGCTCAGGACAATTGAGTAGCGTCCAGTTGAAAGCATCCTCGATCTCGGGCTGTTCGTAGTGACCGCGGGTGGCTGCGAGCAGGTGATAGAGTATGTGCTTTCGGTCATTGTCGACGGCCCGGACATCTGCATTCCGAAGACGAGCAGTGTGGAACATGGATGCGATACCAGGAGACACCTTAGATTTCCCGATGCCAGTCCGCTCGGGGCCAAGCCCAGCATCGGCTCCGCGGCTGCTTCGGCAAATGGAATGAAGAATCGTCCGACCTTGGGGGTCACGGTGCTCGAGATCAAGATTGACCTGTTCATCGAAGAACGGCAACACGAGTTCTCCCTCCTCAATGAGGGCATGAACAACGCTTCGAACCCCAAACTGCCTAGTAGGGCCGCCAGGATACGACGGAGGGTCAAGCGCGTCATCAAAATCTTGGCCCGGGAATGGATACATGGCGCCAGGCCCCAGCTCATGGCGGTACACGGCGTATGGGTCTGCACCGTATTGCAGGAGGAGCCGCATGGAATCGAGCTGTTCGGACTTCCCCTCCCACGGCAGTCGCTGCACGGGATGTGTCGCCACCGTCAACGGATATAGACCGGGGCTGTGGTCTGCTCGACGAAACTCGACTTCGATATCACGTTGATCCCATCCTGGGCTGACCTCCATGTTCTCGTCCAGTCGAACATTGGGGGAAGCACCGCGCTCCAAAAACAGGTCGAGGAAGGTGAAGTTTCCGGTGTAGAGGAGGGCCAGCAGAGCCCGGGGTATGATTGGCTCTTTGTCTACATACAACAGCTCGAAGATCCGGTTGTCATCGACACGAGCGACGGCAGAGACTAGAGGATTGTTGTTATCATCGCTGGGGAAATAATAGAAGAAAGAGATATGCTCCTCATCCTCGCTGTCTCGGTCACTTTCAGGCGGTGAAGACATGAGGGATTCGAGATAGAAGATTGAGGAAGGGGTGGCTTTGACGGAATGACTTGTGTGCTACAGAGGTGATGTGTCGATGAGGCCTGGCGGAGAGATGGAGCGACAAAGTATGGGGAGACAGAGCGCAGGAGGTAGGGAGCGATGTCTGGGCGAAGGATGTGGAGATGTTAAAACGTAGAGATGAAGAGATGAAGAGATATATAGAGATATAGAGATGAAGATGGCTGCAAGTACGTAGCTGGGCTGGGTTATGTTGACACGTGAAACGCCGCAACAAACCCTGCTGAACTTATAAACGGGAGAGCCAGTGGCATCCGCGTCACCTAGAACTTTGCGGGACCGCGGAGCGCGGCGCCAGCGAGCTGCAGCGAGGAGTACGGCAAGTTGCACAGAGGCCCGGAGACTTTTTGTGTTAGCACGCGATACCTGTGCGAGATACACGTGAATTTCCACCATCATGTTTCTGCAAGCTGCATGTAAGGGCCCTCGCGGTGTCTTCTTGAGGACCAGGTGAATGTCTACCTCGTAGTACTTCGATCGCATCGTATCAATACCACCAGCTCTCAGCATGCTGGGTGTTGCGCTTGTCAGCCACTGTCCACAGTCTGAACACAACAGTCTGGCGATCTCTGTACTGGATAACTCGACTGAGGCACCGTGGCGTGCACGGGGCGTGTGGCGTGAGGCCCAGGCGGTGGCGGTCGCCTGGGCGTGTGGCGCAGTAGGGGCTTGAGCACATGAGCAAAGAGCCAGCGCGTCAAAATGAAGCTGGTCTTCGGAGGAGAGAAGCAGGAAGACAACATTGGTCTACATTGCCTCCCGGTTGAAGCATGTGGGCATGACACGCGACAAAAGCAACGTCTACATTACTGAGATGGGCAATATCCCTACACTACTCCAGACATCTATACAAAGCCACGCTCACGCGCTCGCGCTCGCCCCGCTGGTGGCACTTGTAGCACTGACACTCGCCCCGCTCGCGGCACTAGCAGCGCTGGCCGCGCTCGTCGGGCTGTCGGCGCTGACCGTCGACGCGCTCCCGCCTCTCCGCGGGCGGTCGATCGCCTGGTTCTGCAGCAGCAGGTTGCGCACGCGGTCCGCCAACGGGCCTTGTTCACGGACGCGCACCGGCTGGCGTTCGCGGGGCTCTCGCGGCGGCCGCTCGGGTGCAGATTCGCTGCTTGTCCCGTTTGCGCCGTTCGCCCCTCGCTGCCAGCTCTCACTGGCGGCATGAGCGTGGCCGCCCCGACCGCGCCCACCTCGGCCTCCACGCCCGCGACCGCGTCCCCGTGGTGCAGGCTCGATGGGCGGCGGGTGCGCGAGACCGATAGGACCCTTCCGTCCGCCTTGGATAGGGTGTGGGCGGTAGTTGGCCCACTGCGCCGACGGGGGTGGTGTCGACCAGGATGCAGATGGCGCGTGGCCGCCACGGCCACCATGACCACCCCCTCGCCCGCGGCCCGAGCGCCAGGACGGTGTGGAGGCAGAGTCCGAAGCGGATGCCGCTGACGCTGATGTGTTGCCGCGAGGTGACGGCAAGGGGGCCGAGTTCGGCGCTGGTGCAATGGGTGCAGGTGCAGGTTCCGGGATGGTCTTCCATGCCGACTTCTTCGGTGATACCGACCCGGGCTTGACCGGGGACACGCTGCCTGACCTGGTGTGCGAGCTCCTCCTGCTAGCACCTCCACCAAGCGGAGGAAAAGCCTTCTCGTCTCTGGTGTTGACCTTTAGCGCTGCAAAGGCGCGGCGTGTGGCCTCCTCTTCGTCTTCGTCATCCGACTCGCTGTCCCAGTTGCGATGCCGGGACACATGCACCTCCGCGCGCTTCGCGGATCGCTGCGCGTTCTTCGCGGCGGTTTTCGACGGCTGTTGCTGCGGTTGCTGCTGCTGGGCAAAGGGATTGGGTGCCTTGACTCCGCCCAGACCCACCCGATTGCTCGACCCAGGAACGACACCCCTCCGCGCTTCGGCCTCGAGTTGCCGGCGACCGCGGAAGGCGCTCATGTCCTCCTGCGGGACAAAGCCGGCACGGACTTTCTGCTCCTTGCGAACGCTGCGTGTGAGTGCGTGCCGAGGTTGATGGTGCTTACGATCCGTCCTTGCGCTTCGACGCAGGAATGACACGCTCAAGCGTGCGCGGGTCGACGATGATCCCCGACGCGGTGGTTTCGGGGTTAAGTGTGGGGAGGGACATGGTAGAGAGTGGGTTTTGACGTTCTGGGGTTGGGCGTGCGAGATGGAGTTAAGCAAGCCGTTCGACGACAAGCTTCAGAAGAGACGGTCTATTGACAAGAGGTAGTAGTGTGATGGATGGAGTCGGTGGTCAAGATGTCAAGATGTCAGAGAGCGAGTGTTGACGATGGTTTCGATGGTGAACGAGCCCGTTCTGTTGATGCAGCATTCCGCAACCAGAAAAAGTCAACGATATGGTTTGAGCGCCTGGCTTCATTTGAACACAATTTCATTTACGGCTTTCATTACAAATGTGTTCAAATGCAAAATGTAATGTTTATTAGAAAAGCTGGGTCTGTTCATGAGCATAGATCACGTGACCTTGACCGCAATTCGACTTTTGATGGCCCAACTGTGACACAATCTGAGAAGCTTGCTTTTCTCAACAACATCTACACATCTTGCAGCCTATACCCATCACCGGGCCCCATTCGCCATGGAGTCGGTCAACACGAACAGCAAGGATGCTGTACGGCTCTGCGAGCACATTGTGCGCGGTGCCTTTGGCGACGTCGTCTGCGTGCGTATCAAAGAGTTGGGCACGTTCGCGAGCAGTGCCTCCACCCTTCGGCGCCAACAGCCGCATTTGCTGCCCTGCAACATTATATAGAGAAGTTGCTAACCCCCCAGCGCGTGGCTTCGACACTTCTCAACCGCGGCAGGTGCAACGCCATCACCGTCTCCCGCCTTGCGGGCCTCTCGCGGCCGACAGCCAATGCCGCGCTCCTCATCCTCATCCAGCACAACCTGGTCGGATCGACAGGCGGATCGCGCCGTGACCCACCCGAGGAGGAGTTGTACGAGTTTGACGCCCTTGAGTGTCTTATGCGACTGCGCTGGGGGCGTATGCTTGGCCTGACGGAGCTGAACTTTGGAGAAGAGGTGAGTGTCTGATGGCATCGATGTGGCCGTCCAGATTCTGGGCGCCGGGGCCATGGAAACCGGTGGTACACGCATAGCTGACACTACAGGCACTGGCTATCGTGCGCGGGCTGTTCCTCTACGGAAAGCTCACGATGCCGGAGATCATCTCCGTGTGTGGCAGTGATGACCGCAATGGTGAGTAGGAACGCAGATGCGATGCCGACATGTCCATTCGCTGACCCTTCAGCCGCTACATCGCTTCGCAAGACAACAGTCAAACTGCTTCGCCAGGGCTTCATTGAGCCCACGTGTGCCGAGCTGCTGATTCTGAGGTCAGACCAGGTCGACAGGCGGTACCGAGCGAAATGGGTGGAGAAGTCTGCTGCGACGGGCACCAAGCTGCACTCTGCCAACACACTAGCAGAGCTGCGCATCAACGCGTCCTTGGAAATCGACGAGGAGCGCCGCGCGTTCCGGAACAAGTCGCGTGCCCTGAAGGAGGTCAAGACGAAGAAGACCAAGGACCCACTGAAGGCCAAGGACCGCGACGGCGACGAGTCGTGGCAGGTGGTGGACGATGTCTCGCTGCGCGTAAACTACGACAAGTACAACGTGCTTATCCGAAACGAGCTGCTCATCAAGGCTGCAGAGGACCGGTGGAACAAGGCGGCTGGCGAGGTGCTGCGAGCAGTGCTCACAGCGTCGCTCGAGCACCAGACTGAGCCGCGCGAGATCCGCACCGAGCACGCGGTTGGAGTCACGTCGATTGTGTCGCACATCCCTACATCCGTACACAAGCTGCTTATTGCGGGTATCGCCGGCCAGTCTTCCAAATCCATCCCAGAAATCGTCCGCCAGTACTTGGCAGTCATGTCTGGCGACGACCTGGCATCGGACGTCACAGGCGCACGCTTCCTCACACACACGGATCACTCGTCCCCGTCGTACTTTGTCGAAATTGAGAACATTTGCACCTCGCTCAAGGCGGCGCTCCTTACCGAGCTCGTGCGGGATAGGATAGATGAAAAGGCGGCGCGTGTGCTTGCTGTTGTTGCGAGGGCACACTTTGCGTCAGAAACGATGGTGAGTTGAATTGCCCATGTAATGTGCCCATGTAATGCTGACAATTAGGTCCGTGACTGCGCGATGATTCCGCTACGCGAAGCGCGCCAGATCCTGTCCGAGCTGCAGAAGTTGTCGTTGATCGATATTCAGGAAGTGCCCAAGACGGCAGCCAAGGGGCGCTCCCCCTTCCCCGGTGCCGACTACCACCTGTGGGGCATTGACCTGCGCAAGGCATACGGCTTCCTGCTTTCCGGCGTGTACAAGACGCTGGCGAACCTTGTACAGCGGCACGCGAAAGAAGTGGAGCGCCGCGCAGCACTGCTCGCCAAGATCGACCGCCCGGATCTGGTGGCCGAGGGCGTCGATGTCACATCGTACCTGTCGCCCAAGGACCAGGCGGACCTGGCCGAGCTGAACAATGCCCAGACCATGTTGGGTCTTGCGGAGACGCGTGCCGAGCTCGTGGTTGTCATGTTGCGGGATCTGCCAGGCGGCATTCCCGCAAAGTAGGGCGGTGGAGGGAGAGTCGGGATCATACATTCAATAGCCTAGGCATGCACATATTACATTCATCTTGCGGTCATGCGCCTGCGGTCGTATGCATGTTGTGGAGCTCAATGGCCAATTCTGAAGTTGTAATACCTGAGTCCGCAAGCAGAGAGTGAGATGGCTTGACGCGTTCGATGTGGCAGATTGCCATTGTTGGTAACAAGTCATGGATTGTGACGAATATTTCCACATCAAAGCCTCCTCCAAACCAGGAATATACCGTGCCCCCAGGACTGCATAACAGTACCAGCTAGACAGCTCGACTAGTTGGAGCTCCACATCATCTCCAGCGCCCGGATGAGTCATATCGTGCCCGGAAAGCTCGAACGGTGAAGGTGGCGGGCACAGACCAGATTCCCACCAGGCAGCGTCCGATCTGGCATCATCGCAACTCCGCGCCAGACACTGGACGTCATTCCTCCCGCCATAGGCAGCAGATACGCAGCAGGATGCCCATCGGACTGTGGAATGCCTCGATTAGATCATGTGGAACTGGGACCCGGTCGACCCAGCTTCATCTCCCGGTGCGCCCTCGACAGCTGGCCAAGGATGAAGTCGTGGATCCTAGCAAGTGAGGTGTTGTGATCTCTGCTTGACACCAGGTCAACTGAGCTGAGTGGAAAGCTGCTACTACATATTCCAGAGAGATACGAGGTCGACGCCCAGATCAAGGTCGAGTTCTCACGACGTCTGCGAGAGTCGTGAGCGTTGCTCTTGGCAGGCAGTATGGATAAGTATATACAGAGCAGTGAGAGGTTGCCACCCCTCAAAGCTCCAAGAATCTGCCTCGAGTCTCAGATATTAAGACTGCCAACCTCCCTGCAATGGACAGTGAGTCGGCTCTTCACCAAACCTGACAGCAGAGGACAAAGTGCCCTTCCGGCCCGTCTTCGAGGAGCCCAGCCAGCTCGACGTTATAAACGCCCGCATATACGCGTTTGGCCGTAACACGCGGGAGGTGCTTTGGGTTGTCTGCGGGGCGTGTCTTTGTGGGTGGTTTGGGTGCTGCTTCGACGAAGGTTAGCATCGCGGCGGGAGAAAGAGGACGAGGACAGGAGATGGCAGACATCCAGATCCCTCCACCATCAATCAACTGCAAAGCATACACGGTGCAAGGGTCGTCCTTAGCTCTACAATGTGTGCAAGGCTCCACAGCTCTTAGCTGTATACCTATATAGCTATGCAGCAAGCCCAAAAAGGCGATAACGGCTGCCCAGAGCGTAGCATAGATTAGGAAAAGCCAAAAGCTCTTCGCGAATGACTCGTCGAGGCGTACTTTGCTGCTCACTGCGGCAGCATTTTGTTAACGAGATCTTTTCGTTTCAGCGATCAGTCTTGTCTCCCGTACATTAATCACGCCTCCCGCAAGTATCACACCACGAGTAACGCTTGTCGTCGGTGTGCAAGTGAGCCCAACGACGCATGCGTTTCACTCCGTGCGGAGTCCCGGCCGCGTGATGCGGAGTTGGCGGAGATGAGATGAGATGAGAAGTGGTCGTGTGATCGTGTGAGCATTGAATGGTATGGTACTATAATTGTGCCGAAGCCATGTCGTAGATGCTTCGGCAACGGAGCGAGGGTGGAATTAGAACGGATTAGTAATTCAATGTAAACAAGGGATTAGCGGAACCTGTTTTCTGTTTATCTGTTTGTTTGTGTCTAATTAATAAATACGTAATATTGGAGTGGTTGGATTGTAAAACGGGTATTTTCGGATTTCAAGATTTTCCGCCACTCTACTTTACTATGCACCACCCACCACTGGCTACTGTGTGATTACACTTGTTGTTGCCGCCATCCGTGCAATCCACAATCCTTAACCTCGACTCTCGACTCTCGACCTCGACATTGTCCACCCACTCTACACTCTCTCTTTCATCTGATATCCTTACCCACTCGCGTATCGATCATACCGGCTCTCGACTGTATCAACCTCTGCGGCGGACGGCTCATATCAGCTATGCTTGCGACTCGGCAGTGAACGCAGCATACCCGTGTTTATTTCAACTGTACGAACAGGAGTAGTGTTGGAAGAGGTGCAGCACAACACTACCCGATAACGAGGACGCGTCTTCGGCACGCTTCTCTTGATATAACCAACAATGTCGTTTGTATTTCCAGGGTGGTCGACGGCGTTCTCGGAGTCGTTCTACGATGACGCTCGGGGTATGCTCGAGCGGGCGTTGAACAAGGTAAGATATCAGCCCCATGGACGCCAGAGTGCCTGCTAACATTGACAGGGCAACAAGCCGCCCGTGATTCAAGGCCGCATCGAGGTGGTGGACCTCAATATGGGCACTCAAGTGAGGGTGCAGCCGAAGGCGCTGCAGCACCAGTGAGAAGTATACTAACTCGCAGCCCCCGACTCTCACGCTTCTCGAAATCGGCGACCTCTCGTTGGATCGCTTCCGCGGCATCTTGCGACTGGGATACCAGGGCGATGCGTGGATCGAGGTGCGATGCCGCGTGCAGGCCAACCCGCTCTCCCACAACCCGAATCTAATCCCCTCCTCCACTCTCCCAATCTCCACTCCTTTACTCGCCAGCCAGCCGCTGCTCGTGCCGATGACGCTGCGGCTGAGCAAACTCCACCTCCGGGCGATCCTTATCCTCGTTGTCTCAAAGACAAAGGGCATCACTCTCGTGTTCAAGAACGACCCTCTGCAGAATGTGGACGTCTCATCGACATTCGACTCGGTCGAGGTCATCCGCGGATACCTCCAGCAGGAGATTGAGGGGCAATTGAGGGAGATGTTCCGCGAAGACTTGCCGGGAATCATCCACAGACTGTCGCAGAAATGGTTTAACCGGTCTGGAACAGGTGGGCATGTGGAGACGCCGTACCGTGATATCCCGGACTCGGTGTCAACAGTAGCTTCGACTGCTGCTGGGTACGAGGAGGACGACGAGTACGATCCGACGTCGGCGCCCGAGGACATCTTTGGCTCGCCCCCAGTTGCGGCACGACTAAACCAGAGCCAGACGAGCCAGACGAGCACGCCGCGGAGACGTATCCATCGCGTGGCGAGTCAGACATTACGGGAACGCAACACTGCAAACCTTGCAGACTCGCCCACATCATACACCGTGTTCCCAGACATCGAAAACTACGACCCGACGTATGGTCTGCGTCCCGAGGGCCTGCCGACGCACAGCGGGTACGAGGCATTTGGACGTCTGTGGGAGAAGGCACGGCAGGGTGGCGGACGAGGACTGGGGAGCCTCATGGAGGGCACAGGCCCAACAGAAGACCCCGAGGACAGTTCGTTCGATGAGGGCATTGAGACGGGCGAAGAAGATGACGACGGGTCGGTAACCACCGGCGAGATAAATTTCGACGACGACATCATGTCGCAGTCGACAAGGGTTCGCCCCGCATCAATGGCACGGACTGATTCAACCTCTGTGGAGTGGGAGTCTTTCCCAGCCGTTGGAGGCGGAATGGTCACACGGCCACGTGTGTTCCATGCCCAGTCGCGCATCCGCGCACCCTCAGAGTCAGGTTTCGGACAAGCCATGCCGAGTCCAGGAGGGACAGCGGGAACCGCTACTGGATCCGTCACTGCACGCGCGAGCAGCATTGGTGGAACGTCCACCATCGGGTCTCTACGTGGCAGACCACCCCAGTCGGGTGTCGGAATTGGAGCCCACAACGCCCCACCGTCGCCGTCGTCGCTGCGGCGGACGATCACAAGAGATTCAGACGCCTGGAACACGCGCACGCAGCGCTCCGACTCGCTGTCCACATATGGTCTGCACGCACAGCAGCAGCAGTACCACCACATTCACCATCGCCCGTCCTCTCCCCTCCGCAGCCAGAGCGGCCCTGGCCGCTCACGCGCTGGACCCGTCTCGCCCCCGCTGGTGCGCACACGGTCGAACTGGGAGCATAAGAAGCGGACACCCATCGACCCCGACGGGCCGCCCTCCCCATCTCGGATTCCTCCCCGTGCATCGCAAAGCCACCTTGGGACACGTTCCCGCGCAGACACCGAGCCCAGCCAGCCAATTCCTGTCTTTGCCTCTTCCCCTCCTGAACCTCGCCAGCGGACCACGTCCTTTGGCACCAATGCCGGCGGATATGCTGTCCGCCCGCGTCCCGGTGGTATCACGCTACAGATCAACAACAGTGTCTCGCAGCTCGCCACGCTGTCGCTGTCAGCAAACACTCTCTCCCCGTATGCCCGCGCGCACGAGCACATTGCCGTGCGCAGCTTCCCCTACCTGGGCCGGAACACGCCGACGTCCGCCCCGGGCTCAGCAACAGGGGCGCCCATCGAAAACGGCAACGTCAAAGCCCACCGCAAGCGCATCTTCCGCATTGGCAACAAGACCCCGTCCCGCGAACCCAGCATGTCGCCAGAGATTGACGACCGCACACCCCCGCTCGACTGGGACGAGGAGACGCGCCAAGCGTCCTCGAGCTCAGAGTCCATGTCCCGCGCATGGAAGTATGGCGTCGCGCGCACAGCCACAACATTGACGAACCGTGCCGGGTCGCGCTCGTCGTACGGCTTCCCCAAGATCCCAGAGTGATCGCGGCTAGCGGCTTGCTTTTGATCTCCCGCACAGACTGGCCGGGGCTGCCTCTTGCCTTGGCATCGTCCCCTCCTCTTTTATTTAGCGCCACATCCATACATCCGTCCAGCACGGACATCCCACTCCATCAAACGCATACTTTCTCCATGTTTTCTCATTGCATTTCATAGACACCAGATGGCCCTTTGGCCATATCAATGTAACCTTGCTACAATACGAGCTGCGCCTTCAGATCTGACTGGACCGGACTCGACCCCTGGAAGACTGATGTGCAACATCAGTCAGGTTCAGATTTAGACTGCTACATTCCTTATGTCATAATACTTCTGTCTACTCTGTTCCTCCAGTTCCTCTGCGTATACTGCACACGCAGAACGAGAGAACAGAGTCGAAGATGTGACCATTAACTTCAATACTAATAAATCAACCGAGAACACCACATGCCAACGCGACTCTCTACCAGTTGGCAAGCTGGTATTTGACCTTCTGACCAAAAGTCATCTGGGAGTAGCGCTCCTTGGAAACATCGTCATCGTCCTCGACATCCCAGAACTCGCGAGTGCCAGTAGTGAGGTCCATCTCGTGGATGCGAACATAGCGTGTCTTGTGGTAAACTGAAAGTCAGCACAGACGCGAGAGTGGCACAAAGTGTCCCCGATCTCAAAGTGGCACCCGTGTCCGAGACTCCGGCGACACCAAGTTTCTCGGTACTCACGCTTGTAGCCAATGTATCCAAAGACATAAACTGGGATTGTGATATACGATGTGAGAAATCCCTTGTAATCCCACTTGGCCCCAGTCGTGGGGTTGGGGACTGTAGTGGTCAGTAATAAGAAGAAAGGTGTAGAACGAAGAAAGAAAGGAAAAGACGAGTGGAGGTGAAAATCCAAACGAAATTGGGAAAAGGATCTGCCAGGATCGGCGTTCGATTTGATTCCGTCGAGACATTATGAAGAAAGACTTTAGAAGCAGAACTCACAGAAAGCGTCAAAGCCCTTGAAGATGGCAATGATGACAGTGAGGATGAGGGACATCCAGGCGTAGCCGGGCTGGAAGGGAGCCTTGTAGGGGAGGTCGTCACGAGAGAGACCCTGGGCCTTCATACCGCGCATCATGGCGATGTGGGAGGCGAGGATGGAGATCCACGAGAGGGCACCACAGATGGAGACGGCGGAGGCAAAGTAGTTGAAAATGTCAAGGCCGGAGGAGGACGAGACGAGGAACGCAAGACACATGAACATGCCGGTGAAGATGAACGAAACCCAAGGAACGCCACGGGCAGTGCAGCGGGTGAAGATACGGGGGGCGTTGCCGTCCTTGGCCATGCCGTAGAGGGTACGAGAGGCGATGTACTGGTCCGAGTTGGCGGCCGAGAAACAGAAGATGAGGATACACGCATTGATGAGCGAGGGGAGACCCTTGATCTTAGCCTCAACAATAGCCATGACGAAGGGAGAGGCGGCGGCTCCGATCTTGGTTCCCGCGCTGGCGGCCTTCTTGAAGGCAGCGTTGTCCGAGTCGACAATCATGCCGACGATAAGGATACAGAGAATGTAGAAGAAGAGGATACGCCAGAAGGTCTTCTTGATGGCGGAGGGGACGGTCTTGCGGGGGTTCTTGGCCTCGCCGACGGTAACACCGATGAGCTCAGTGCCCATGTAGGCGAAGAGCGCAAGAACGAGAGCATTGAAGAAACCGAGGAAGCGGCCAAGGTCGAGACGGTTGGGGTCGGTGATCTTGTAAGGCTTGAAGGCCTTGCCGTTCTTCCAGTAACGGAAACCGATGCGGGGGGTACCAGGGACACCTCCGAGGTCAATGCAGAGACCGAGGATAATGAGGCCGGTGAGTGTTAGGATCTTGATGAACGAAAGCCAGAATCTGAATGGTCAGCATGTGCGACGGCGGGAGGGAAGATGTGGGTGGCAGCGATCGTGGCGGACACAAAGGTATGCTTGGTGGTCGCCGCTGGAGTGTCCTGGAACCCTATCGGATATCCGTAAAGCAAGGATCACTCGGTATCGCAGCTGATGGCGTAGACGGTGGATGAGGGACCATGCACGGCTACCCGCACTACGACCGTTGTGGTCCTCTTGAAGATAACTTGGCATTCAGGACAGAGTGGCCCGGCCGGGGTATGGAGGCAGTTCCGTTCACTCTTTTGCGAAAAAAAAAAAAAATGCCCAGCAGCAGAGCACAGATCACAATCTTCTGCGACCTGAAGTCCTGATGATATCTGCCATGATGCTGGAATGCAAGCGAGGGTAGTCACTTCTGGAGCCAAGTCTCCTATGCTCCGACCGGATCATGGCGCTCGCGCCAAGACCGACAACGGCCAAGACGAGGTCCTCTTGGAAGATTCAAAAATTGCAGCTGTCTTCCACTCCTGAGGACACAAGAAAACATGGTACTCACTCGACTTCTCCGAACCACTTGATTCCGAGACAGTTGATGGCGATGACAAAGACCATGAGGATCACGACCCAGGCAGCGCCGTTCACCTCTGTGTTCCAGAAGCGGATAACAAGCGCGCCAGCAACAATCTGGTTGGGCGAGAGAATGAGGTACTTGCAGAGGTAGACGAGAGCGGTAGCAAAGCCGAGAGCGGGGTCGATGAAGCGGGTCGCGTGACCGGGGAAACCCTTCTTGGAGGGGAACTTGGTGGACATTTCACCCAGAGAGACGAGAACTCCGAAACAGCTGCCGTCGTCAGTGGCTGAATGCAACCAGAGTCGCGTTTGAGCCTACTCACACCATGCCCATGATACAGTAAGCCACGAAGACACTTCCAGGTCCGGAGCGGCCGATCGAGACACCAGAGCCGATAACGAGACCAGTACCTGTCGCGTTAGCTGCGATCCGACGTAGTGGCGAGGCGAGATAAGGCTCAATGTGACCTTGCTCCTCACTGCCACGACGCGTCTTACTCACCAATGGCACCGCCAATGGCAATCATACTGATCTGGCGCGGCTTGAGGCTACGGTGGGTCTCCTCCTCGTGAGGCTCGTCGACCTCCTGGGTGTAGGGGGAGACAGAGTGGGCACCGCCGAGGTGCTTGTCGTCATTGTGATAGACATCTCCCTTTTCGGCGTCGTTGGAGTACATGTGGTTGTCGGGGTTGTGGTTGTAGGACATTGTGGGCGAGTTGGTCGTTACGGCCTAGCGGTGAACTGCAGGCGTGATGTTTGTAAGAGAGGCGAAGGCGGGGGGAAGAGCCTCCTGCTTATTTATCTAATGGCGGGTAACGCGGTGGGCGGGTGGGACATGGGCCAAGTGACCGTCCATCCTTCCCAACATTCGCTCCAGCAATTCGGAGCTAGTGCACTCTTGGGCTCTTGTGCTGCTGGGCTGCTGCTTTTACCGCATGCATTCACCAAATCACCAAGCTCTCATGCCATACCAAGACATAGGCGCAGGACAGGCATGTGCGCTTGGGCTAACCGCTTACTGTCCCTTTCGCGAGAGCTCAGTTTCTTGTTGCCCCACAGGGGCTCATTTTCCGATCTCAGCGGCTTTGTGCATTGATGTCCTGCTTCACATAAGGAAACTGTCCTGCAGACGAGATGCCAGCGTGCAAGCCAGTGTACAAATGCAACGCTTACGACCCGCAACCTATTCTCTGGACACATCTGTACCTAGCGAGATGCAGCCCCCACTCGGTCCCCTGCCTCTCTGCCGTCACACCCTTGCCTTCCCGGCCCTGGTTGTTTGGAACGAGCCCACATTGCCACAAACTCACACAAACTCGGCGTGCTATCTAGGGCGAATGCGCCGTCACCAATTATGCCAAGGCCAAGCCTCATGCCCGTGGGCTCTAAAGTTGCCTAGGTTGCTGGGCACGTGCCTTGGCTAAGCGTCTTCTGGCCCCCTGACTACTTCCTTGGCTTTTTGCCTATTGTGCCAATAATGATCAAAGCTGCCGCCCGTGTGGTGTATCGTCGTTTGGACAGGATCCGGCGCACGCCGCAGTTTCTCCTTCCTTTGCCGCTCAGACCCTTGCTCGCCTCTATTCGGGTTAACCGTGTCAGCCAGGCAGTTAACTGTATTTATCCTTGATTATTTGCCCTGTGTAAGGACAAGATAATTGGCGGCGCTCCGCAAGAATCGCGTGAGTAGATATTGCGGAGCCGTGTTGCTCCTTAGCCCCCATGGCCTGATCGACGACCCCAGGCTTCCGGCCTTGGTCGGCTCACGCTAGCGAGGTCGAGCAAGCTCAGCACCCGATCTAGCTTGCTAGCGAGACTTGCGGGCAGATTGTTCCCTGTGATGATCTGGACACGAGCTCTAAAGTTCTACGCGCTCTTTCCCTTGTATATCCAGAGTGTGATCAGAGTTTGGAGTGGGGCCACGACCGACCTGTCATCGGTTGTCTCACCTGCGGGGCTGGCAAAATATGTCCATGTGACCCCACCCCCGCCCCCACCCCGGCTCCTCGTCCACCATCCAGGAGTGGCACTTACCCTGAACACCTGAAGCATGCATGACCCATGCTCGTCGCTCTCATCGCATCCATTCGAGCTTGCGCGCTCGCTCATGATTGATCAACAGAGTGAATAATGTTATCTTGCCATCGCGCGACCACAAGATACGTTGATAGCCACAGAGATATGGGATCTCTATCGCTAGTATCAGTGCGCTATCGTCTGCAAGAAACCTTTCTTGAGATAACAACAATTGTGTCCACAATCGCACTGACAATGACCCCACTCTGGCCGCTTAACCGCAGTATATGCCCACACGTCGACGCTGCCCAACTCTTGCCAGTTGCGACACTCAGCCGTTGAGCTCCGATAGTCTCCGGTGACGTTTACAGCCCAGCTTACCACGTCCACCCAGTTCGCCGGCCTATGTCTTCTTTGCATTCTTTGCGTTGGTGCCACACCGCAGTCGTTTCCTGCTCGCACCAGTATCCATCCGCCATATTCGGACTTTCTCCTCAACCGGGCTCTTGGCGAGGTCGGCATTTTACAATGCTCCAGCGTTTAAATCTAGATCGTTTGATTTCATTTTTGCTTTTTCTCTGCATGGTATTTCGAACTTTGGAGAACTCGCTTGCTATTAAAACCAATTGAACACGACCATGTTCCCGCCAAGGCAAGGGCGGGATGGGGTATGTCTCGTAAGGGCTTGACACATAGGATGTACGTACGACACGGCAGCGCGGTTACTTCCATGGCTAGGCAACAGACAGCGACAACAGAAACACCCAGGTACCCAGCCTGTCGAGAAGGTGAGGCTTACGAGGCTGGGAATGGATCTCATCGATCAATCAGCCTGCCTGATCCGCATCAGCGACGACGATCCCGTCCAGAAGACTCCGAGACTCCGGGACTGCGAGCACGTGACTAAATAGGCCTCCCAGAAGCGGAATCAGAATGCTTTTCAGTACTTCAGACGCCTAAAGTTGGATTAGGCAGCTTGCAGGCAGAGCACGCGACTACCACGCTACACCCACGCCGCGATTCCTTCGCCGCGGCGGCCCCGCGGCGGTGTGGAGGTGGCTCGTTACGGGTAGCGCCCAGACGGCTCGTGACCTCTCCCACCGAGCTCCGGCCGGGTCAGAGATGGGGAGCAAGCACCAAACATGCGTGAGATCGAGGTATGTGGCAGCCAAGACCACCGGAAAACGTCGGAAACGCCGGTCTGCATGATCTAGCAAGATTACTTTTGACGTTCTGTTGGTGGCAAAATAAAAAGCCTTGTCAACAAAACCGGAGTAGAGCTTATTTCCCCCCTTCAAACGACACCTCCCCACAACACCAGCGCTTCTGAGTAAATTACTAATACCACTTGTAATTATCTAATCACTCATAATCACAACTCCTAATCTACATTCAACTCTGATTACAAACTACGCATTCCATTACTTGTTTTTGGCTGACGAATTAAAATGTGGCAAGACGAAATTGAGGCCCAGATTGCGCGATTACATCCTTCACTCCTAGTCGCAAGACCATCAACGACAAGTGCCGCAACAACTTCTGCTTCATCTTCATCACATCACTCATCATCACTCTCCTCACCCTCCTCACCTCTCACCAACATGTTCGGCGCCCGTGACAACCGGGGCCACGACGCGCGTACGCGTGATCAGGCCGCCACGATGCAGAACCGCTACATCGACGACGACCACTCGCACGCTGCTATCTACCCTACCACCGCGGCACTGCCCCCTGGCCATTTCCTCGCCCTGCCTCCTACTTTCTCCAACGACCCCCGCACTTCGCTCACGACCACCTCGCACGCGGCTCCCGGTCTTGCCCCCAACACTGCCTCGCTGGCTGCTGCCGACTTCGATGTCGACGTGCGTACTGGCTTCCTGCCTCCCAGCGAGAACATATCGCGTCTCCCGGCGCCGTTTGACGTTTGGGAGGATGCACTCGAGGCTGCCCGTGGCGAGGGTCCCGGCGATGGACTCCGTCTCGGCGGTGGTCCTCGTGAAGAGGCCTGGCGCGCTGCTGTTGCCTCGCTCCCTACGCTCGACATTGGCCCTCTGGACATTCTCCCGCTCCTTCGCCGTGCGCACCTTGTCCTCGCATTCCTGCTGCACTTTTACGTGCACTCGTCGCCCGCGAGCACCACCTCGGCGCACAACATCCCAGAGTCCATCTCGGTGCCCTTCCTCAAGATCTCGCCGCTTGTCGGTCTCCCTCCCGTTCTCACGTATGCCGATACGGTGCTGTGGAATGTAAACCCCGCCGAGCCGACCCGCCCCACGAACATGGTGCACAACCCCCCCTCGACGACCCTGGCGTCGTTTACCAACACAAAGTCCGAGGCTGGCTTCTACCTCGTGTCGGCGGAATGCGAGGCGGCCGGCGCATCGGCCCTTGCGCTCATGCGTCAGTGTCTGGACGAACTTTTCCTCGCAGACGAGCTCGCCCTGCGCCGTCTTACCGTCTATCTCCGCCAGCTGGCCGTGCAGATCGACCGTGTGGGTGACATTACGCTGCGCATGAACACGGAAGTGGACCCGGAGGAGTTTTATCACCTCATTCGCCCCTGGTTCCGGGGCGGTGACGCTGACGGCCCCGCCTCGCCTGGCTGGATCTTCCAAGGTGCAGAGAACGTCGAGGCTCTTGCCCAGGCCGAGAACACCCTGGCCCCCAACACTTCTGCCGCCGGCGGCCGCAAGTTCTCTGGTCCATCGGCCGGTCAATCGTCGCTCATCCATGCATTCGACGTGTTCCTCACCGTGGATCACGAGCTGCGCACGGATGAGGCTGACGAAACCACCGCTGTCGGAAACGGAAATGGTGCCGCCGCGAAATCTCCCGGTACCGGCCCGGCCAGTAACCGTGACTCGGGTGGTCGCATCATGCTCAACTCGACTCCGATCCACCCCACCGAAACCGACAAGGCTGAACCCGAGGCTCAACCCGAGGCGGCTGGCCGCCCGGGCCCTCCCATGCACGCTGCTCCCGCTGGTGTAGTCGAGGCAACCTTCCTCAACCGCATGCTGCAGTACATGCCCCTCCCCCACCGCACCTTCCTGCTGCACCTGAGCTCGCACCCGACCCCGCTGCGCGAGCTCGTGCTCGCCCGCCAGGACACGCACCCCGCCCTTGCTGCCGCGTACGACGAGGCGCTCGCCGCCCTGCGCCGCTTTAGGGACAAGCACATGCGTGTCGTGTCTCGCTTTATCGTCATGCAGGCGCGCCGCAAGCCGTCGGCCAAGGTCCAAAAGCTCCTCCCCACCACCACCGAGGAGATTGACATCTCAGAGGATGCACTCCGCGGAACGGGCGGAACGCCCCTCATCCGCTTCCTCAAGCGCTGCCGCGACAACACGTCGCGCGCCATGGTGCAAGAATAGAGTTGTATATACCAAAATACCTTAGAATACTTGTGTGGAGAATCTAGTCTGCCTATACAATTTGTGATGAACGTGTAATGCTTCGGAACGTTGATGCGAGCGGTAAGGGAAGGAAAAGGTATAAGCAACTGTGAAATAACTCTGCTCCGATCCGATAGGCATTGATAAGTGATCATCCGAAGCATCGGAAAAGCTTTGCCCACCAAGTCTTTGCTGTTCTTCACGATTGATTGCCGGTCCCAGTTACCGACCACGAATGCCGGCCTTGCACACAGCCACCTCGACATCATTCTAATCACACAATGTCATCACGATATGTCAACTCTTAGGTCTTCTACACGTAGCGCTGGACGATGACAGCATTCTGGAGCTTGGCCTCCTCGACAGTCTCGTGGTCAGGGAGCTCGCGGTTGGGGAAGGTGGTCTGAAGCACAAACGACCGTGGGTCAGGGCGGGAGCTGGGGCCAGTTAGCAACGAAAAGTGACATACACTCACGCCTGGACAAAGCCACGGATGTCGCCGACCGTGTGGTCGAGGTTGACGCGGGCGACAAGCCTGTAGTCGTTAGCACTGATTATGATGAATGCAATGGGCACTCACCTAGAGCCGTCGCCGAGGCGAACCTGGACATTGGTTGCTGGCTTAGAGGAGTCGAGCTTGATCTCGGCCGGCTTAGCAGCAGAACCTGCAGCAGCTGGGGCTGCAGGTGCGGGTGCAGTAGAAGAAGAACCGGCACCCCCAATGTCAGGCGCAGCGGAGCCGAGACGGTTTCCACCACCGCTGAACGCCTTCATGGGCCCCTTGGGAGGGGGAGTGTAGTCGTCGTTCGTACGCTGCTCAACAACAACCTGGACAGGCTGGTTGAACGCGACATTCCACAGCGATGCTGGGGCGCGGCCAGACTTGATCGCCGTAAGGAGCTGCTGGTTTGCAGGAACGTCGTAACGGTAAAGCTCGCCGTCTTCGATGCTGAAACCGTCGCGCCAGAAAATCAAGCGGCGTTCGACCGCCTCTCCGTCGTCCTCGTCATCATCCTCATCCTCATCACCATGGTCGGCCCCGAATGCCCCAGGCATACCGCGGGATCCGCGACCGACAGGGACTGAGGGAGTCTCTTCAGAGCCGAGAGTGTTGCCAGATCCCCAGGCATGCGAACGGGCGGCGGCGGGCTGCTCCTCAAGAGGTCCAGCGCTGAGGGGTTAGTATAATCTGGAAGGAACTCAGCTACCTACTCCCTGGCCTGCTGCAGGATGTCGTTCACAAGGCCAGCATGGCCGGGACCACGCTGATCGGGGTTCTGGACAGCGAGTCCACTGCGCTCGCCACCGGTGTAGAGCTCGTTGCCACGGCGTGCGTCCTCGTCGTCTTCGTCGTCGCGAGCGTTCTGCGGTCAGCACAAGAAAAGCCCTCAAATATAAATGGAAGGGGAACACAGTTCAGAACCTGTCTTCCTCGCCTTCCCCCGGGTCACTCACCATACCAGCAAGCGACGCAATGCGACCGCCGCGGTTGCCCCACTCGGCGGGGAAGTCGCCAGCAGGGGCACCAGAGAGGGTACGGGCACTACCGGGGGCAACATCAGCTGTGGAGGCGGCAAGAGCAGCGTCCAGATCGTCCTCGTCGTCCATGTCGGCGTTTTGGTGGCCGCCACCACCAGCGGTCTGGGCGGCAAAGTAGTCCTCGATAGCGCCCTGCGTGTCAGCGCAACCTTCTGAGACAAACGGTCTAGGAGCGCTCCCAGCTCATACGGCAGCACGCCTGGGGCTAATATGTGTACACCGTGTGGCCGTTCAATGCTCCCCATACCATCGACTGATTACTCACCTCAAGCGTCACACCATCAGCAAGGAACCGCTGGGCGTCGGCGGGGTCCGCCTGGGTGATCGCCACGAACTGGTCAATGTCTGGCATTGAGGAGCGGGTGAAGGAGTTTATAAAGAGAAGAGATATGAGAAAGTATGGCAGATCAAGTCCGCAGAGAAGGGGAGACCAGTGGGGGGGGTGGAAGGGGGCGGCGGAGGTGTGAGAGACAGGCGATCATTCGTAGTTGAGTAGCATTGATGTTCACAGGAAACGCACAGCGTTAGCACAGGCGTCCTCGCTACCAATCTGCACTCCATCACTGGAGTCACTCACCTTCCTGCTTGGGGTTCAATCCGGGCATCTTCGATTTCGATTTAAGAGACAGAGAAGAAGTGTTAGAGAAGAATAAGAGGGAATGTCCCTTGTCATGTTGTTGATGTTACAGTGGAGGTTGCGAGGTGGCAGCCGCGCGTCGGAACACGTGGTATTACATCATCATCACAGCAGCCACCAAATCTTCATTGTGATTGATCATTGCCGGCTGGGTCAGTCTGGTCAGTGAGCACCACTAGTGGCCTGCAGCTTTATTGCTTCTGCTTCCAATCCGTGCATCAGATCTACACAAATACAACCCTAGCCCCACTGTAGGTGTGGGACCTAGGCAATCAACGGCACTCTATAAGCGAGAGAATCCGAGGTTTTGGTCGTGGACATGGTCGTTTTAAGCCTCGGTCTTGAGGCGGTGGACGGCCTCGGGGGKACCGGCGCGGGACGGGCGCTTGGAGAGGACCTCGCGACGCTTGATGGAAGCGGCGTTGAGGTTGTCAAGAGTAGAGACGGTGGACTCCCAGTCGATGCAGGCGTCGGTGATCGAGACACCGTACTCGAGGCTGGCACGGCCGTTGTTGCTCTTCTGGTTGCCCTCCTTGAGGTTGGACTCGATCATGATACCAGTGATTCCGAGCTCACCCTCGGCAATCTGCTCGGCGACGACGGCGGCAACCTTGGGCTGGTTGCGGTGGTCCTTGTTCGAGTTGCCGTGCGAGCAGTCGACCATGATGGACGCGTGAGAGTCGGGGCTCTTCTTGCGCATAGCCTCGAGAGCCTTCTGGACAGACTCCTTGTCAAAGTTGGGGCCGGTGTTGCCACCACGGAGAATGACGTGAACGTCACGGTTACCCGAGGTCTTGACAATGGCGGCGTTACCCTGCGAGTTGATACCCATGAAGCAGTGGGGGTGGTTGGCCGACTGCATGGCGTCAATGGCGACACCAACGGAGCCGTCGGTACCGTTCTTGAAGCCAATGGGGAACGAAGCACCCGAGGCGAGCTCACGGTGGAGCTGCGACTCGGTGGTGCGGGCACCGATAGCACCCCAGGTGATGAGGTCGGCAATGAACTGGGGGGAGATGGTGTCGAGGAGCTCGCAGCCAACGGGCATGCCCATAGCGTTGATGTCGCAGAGGAGCTCACGGGCGGTGCGGAGACCCTTGTTGATCTGGAACGAGCCATCGATATCGGGGTCGTTGATCAGGCCCTTCCAGCCGACAGTGGTGCGGGGCTTCTCGCTGAGTTGTTAGTCACCAGCTTCAGGACATGTCACCGTTTGGGCACTCGTTCTCGCCAGCTCAAGAGATCGGACCGATCAAAGGAGCCGCAAATAGCAGTTTCCAGTGCTCCAACACAAAACTGCGATCCGACCAGTATGCCCGTTCAAGGACAGTAACTGCGCCAAGCAAACGGCGAGAGAAGTTTCCTTCACCTGCGGCGGTCCTGACACATCTCCGGTCTTCAATAGTTACTCACAAGTAAACACGCATGACGACCTCAAGACCAGGCCACCTTCCCTCCTGGACACCGGCGCGGAGGAGCTTGGCGTACTCCTTGGCCTGGTCAGTGTCGTGGATCGAGCAGGGGCCGACGACGACGAGGAGACGGTCGAGGGGGTCGGTGCCGCGGAGGATCGACGAGGCATTCCTACGAGCAGCGGCGATGGTCTTGGCCGCTGTGGCAGGAACGGGGAGGTCGTGACGGAGGAGGGCAGGGGGGATGAGGGGGTCGTACTGGGTTGTCAGCAAGCTGTCGGGATGAAACGGTGATAGGCTGCTAGCGACATTGGTGGAACAAAGTCGATCCGGAGGGAGCTAGAGAGCACTCGCGGAGATCACAGACGATACTCCAGTCAAGAAACGGGCTGCGTCGTCGCCGAAACGGAGAGCAGGCAAGCTGGCATCTAAGGCCGTTTGGACGCCCAGACTACCGCTCGCCGGCGCCCCCGATCGGCATCGCACATTGATCTCGGTAATCCCAGCAAGCCTCTCCGGCCACCAATTGAAAGCTGCTCCAAAAATCAAAGCCACTGGATACTCACGCCGGTGACCTTGTCGTCGTCAAGGGGGCGGTTGCGGTCGGGGGACTGAGTGGAGACGGGCATTTTGAGATGAGTGTGAAGTGCAAGAGAGTAATGTCGAAAGAGCAAGATGTAGTTGACAACAATGAGAGATGTTCCGTCGGCCGTTGGCTGTTGGTTGGTTGGCTGGTTGGCTGGTTGGCTGGCTGGCTGGCTGGCTGGGCTGATTACAATTCCCAACTTTTGGTCGAGTCGAGTTTTCTGCTACTCGCTACTCAGATCTCGCTCACTCTGTCAGATTTCAGATTTCATCCGTCCCAGCCAGTTGGATTTTCCCGGTTGCAAGGTTTGCTCAGCTCGGCCGGCGGCTCATACTTGTAAATACACAGTATACAGACTAGTCGATTCGAGCAGTTTCTAATTACCCCACGGGGGTATTAGAAATCATAAACATAATGCATTACAAAAAAAAAGAAGAGGCCCTTATCAAAATATTCCAAAAATTCAACTTCCAATGGCGACTTCAATCTCCGCCAGTACCTATTGTCCGGCGGCTTGTGCTCGTCTCGCCCTGGACCGCTCCTCTCACCCGCAACGTCCACTGTCGGCTCGGCCTCACTCGCTTCAACCTGCCAACATGTCCCGATTCGCGAGACAACAGCAGGCATGGGTGTCTGTAGCCTCGGCGTTCATTCGCAACATTCACCTTGTGAGAACGCTCACTGCTGACCGTAAAAGTACTTGACGAACGGCTCCAAACGCATGCGGAGGATATTGATAACAGGCGTGGTGGCGTTCTGATCATCAGCAAATAGCAGACTGAGGATTTGGGCTCTTGACTGCGGATACTCACCACACGATTATCAGATCCGCCAACCACCAGCTTGGCGGGCTCATCCTCAACCCAGCCGAGGACCTTGGAGTAGGCTTCACGACGCGCACGTTGGCGCTCCTCCTCGCTCTTCCAGCCGCCTTCGGGCCTCATAGGCTTGATAGCGGGCAACCCCTTCGTCGAGTCGAACGCCGCACGGTTCTCGGCGATCTTGGAGGGGGAGTGATTCATACGGTGTTGAGCAATCGACAGACCGCAGAGGTTGTTGCAGGTGTGGTAGAGGTCCGGGAACTTGCCTGGCTTGTCCCGAAGGCCGCCCTCCGGCTTCTGTGCAGCAAGCAGAACATACTCTTGAAGCGCAACTGGACGGTCAGCTCTGCGTCTGTCTAAACGGAAAAACTCACCCCTGTTGAACAGGTGCCGCATTGACTCCTCGTCGGCCCAGTCGTCATTTCCGTCGTCGTCTACGGGCACTACGCTTGCTTCTGCGCTGCTCTTCTTCCCCTTCTCCTTGTCCCGACGGTTGAGCTCTTCCAGTACCGGGAAGCCTCCGCCGACCCACCACCCGTAGCATCCGTCGACCAACTTGTTGGACCTTCCGCGGAAGCCACCTGCCTCGCCCGCCTCACCCTGCATGAGCGCCGACCACCGAATGGCCGATGCCACATCAATGGGCTTGGGGAAAGAGGGGTCCAGAGACTCCAGCTTGCCCTCCGGGGGTACGACTGATGAAATGAGGAAGTGTGAGAAGAGAGAGCACGACGTATATCCGCCATGCGCTTCAGCCATGGCGGCACGGTTGCCATCGTCAGGCGAGCCGAATGACCAGCTTGAGCAGGCAAACCCTCCTTCGTACGTCTGGCAACCAGCAATGAACTTGTCGACATTGTGAAGAAGCTCAGGGGTGATGATGTCGAGCAGGGTGGCGACGACAAGCAGACAATAGGTGCCACTATGGGTCAGTGGGGACTCGTGTGGCTTTACATACCGGACATCGATCTCGCCGTTTTCGCATACAACAAAGCTGCCGTTGGGACGTTTACACCTCATGAAGAAGTCGTACATCTCCTGGCGGGCATCGGCGAGGCGGTCCCATCCGCCTCCGGGCTGGGCATTGCCTGCCTGCGCGAGGACACAGACAGCGGCGTAGTTGGGAAGGAGATGGGGATTCTGCGTGTTGGCGGCACCGCCACAGAAGCCGCCGGTAGGGTGGAGGTATGCAAGTACAGTGTCGACGGCACTGTGTGTTAGTGAGGACGCGGTAGGGTGAGGATGTGGTGAGCACTGTTCAAGCAGCAAGCGAAGGCCGTATTCGACGCCTCCGTGCAGTGTTTCTATTGTTGTTTCCCTCATTTGCCTCCGCACTCAGAGCAAGACTCACCGTTTCTTATTGTTATTGTCCATGGGCACGCCGAGCACATCGAGGCTCTGCAGCGTCCAAAAGACGAGCCACGGCTTGGATGCGTCGAGAGCGACGAAGCCAGCGGGGAGCTTCCAGAACTTGTCCGCCAGGAAAGCAACGTGCTGCATCTTGAGCAGCTCGAGGTGGGAGGACGGGGTGTCGGACTCGTTGACGACATCGAGGACGCGCTCGAGGGCGAACTCTGTGTCCCTCTGTTCGTCGAGCGTGCGCGAGTACTCGCCGTCAGAGGGCTGCCGGAGCTGCGGAAGCTCCAGTATGGAATGATAGGGAGTCGACATTGTAGTGGCGAGGGTATCCCAAGTGGAATGGGTGGAAGAGAGATCAACGGGGAACGAGGAGGTTGTTGCTGATATCTATTGTTCTCATTGTTCAAGAGCGAACCACCTCCACATCTCTGGAAGCGTCAGGTCTAATGACGTGTGTTATATCATCGGAGGGCGGTAACAATGAGGGTTAGTCGTAAATGCCCCCCTCACATATGCGCACAGTTGACCTGGTTGGCTTGTGGCCTGTGGCAGTCGCGTTCATGATCGTCTTGAGGTCGGCTGTAGTTTTCTGGAACGGCAGTGCTTGTCGATTTGGGCTATCGAATTAATGTTCTTGGTATTTGGGGAGCCGTGCTCTCCGGTCCGTTGTATGTCCACTTTTTCGCTGCATTATTCTACCTTTGTTGAATTGTTTAGTATATATTTAGTATTTTCTCTGTAATTTCCACCTCATTATGTCCTGTCTGCTGTGTGTTGTATCGGTCTGGTTCCCTCTGGGCATAACTCTTCTGGCGCCGCTGGTGGAGTTCCCTGGTCCTGGGTGAGCCTTGTGATGTACATGAATGTATAGCTTCCTGGTGTGGTCTGTAGAAGACGAGAGGTTCGTCGTCAAATCAAGTTACGCAAATGTTACAGACAATATGATGGCTATATGCCTACCGGACATGCAGTCCCATAAGCTTATACACAGTGCCCGAAGAGTCATACAGACCCAGAGCAGGCCGACTACAGTCCTAGGACTGGATCAATATCTCGCCTAGGTAAGCATAGTCAGTAGAGTAGACCGTTGATCTGAGTGAAGGCCCGCCCACCAAGTCAAGTGGACGGTATTAGACTGTAGCCCCATCGCAGACGAAGGCGACAAGTTGTAGTACCGGGTCCTTGTTAAAGCGCGTGGACTCGCCCCAATGTCTCTCTACTCGGTCGATGCTCCAAGGGGTCACTGTAGCTTAGAACCTCGTCAAAATGCCACAGAACGCCCGCTCTTGTAGTGTAGCCTGCCACCAAATCTACTCAATGCACTCTTGGCAGGTGTGGGTAACAGTTTACTCGAGCCGTCCACATTAGAACGTGGTTTTCACGAGGATATGTCCCAGACTTTGCAAATTCGGTCTCGGTCTCGGCGTAAGAGTTCCCTGATCGCCGGAGAATTACAAGATCAATCGGGTCCAGGTTATGAACTGTTGGCGGAGACGCCGTGATCGACGACCCATGCTGGCTCCGTGGAGAAGTGGTGGACGGCGACTTTTGAGGCCAAGCGAGCTGTGGAGGGCAGGTCATTGGAGGCCTCGTCTTCGGCTCAGGCATCCGCGGCCACATTAGGGTTGCAGGCGCGGGTTTCGCAGTGGACCGACGGTGCATGGGGCGTTGGACGACGTGTCAAGCGTCTTGCATGGACAGGAGACAGGGTAACGACAGTAACGGCCGCGGCGTGTTCGATCTCCGCAAAGTGCCACCCAGGTGAGATGGTGGTGGCGGATCTGTTCCACGTTGGGTGCGGTGCGGCGTCGATCTGACACTGTACTGTAGCGGTGTGGCAGGACCACAGCGCCTGTGTCTTCAAGCATCGCTCTCTTGCCCTGGCATACCTGTCATCCGTAAAGGCCAGCGCATCCAATCCCCTTCGTCTAGTGCTTTGCATGCATTGAGTTTTGAGTATGAGCCATCGCGGCGCCCGTGTACAAGTGGCGTTCTCTTGGTGTCCAGAGTGAAACGCCTCGACTCTTCAGCTAGGCCCAGAGTGCATGCTTAAGTCATCCCTAATGTTCCACCCATGCATCAGTCGATCCCGTAGCTAGTAGCGTGCATTGATGCACCAGTCGGCGCGTCACGTCCTCGCGTGGTCATCATCGTGGACAGGAGCATGCAGGAGAGACAAGCCGAACGCGTCAGGTGGTAGTAACAGGAACCCGAAATGGCTTATTACTATCCACGAAGGTTCCACGAACCGGCTTTCTGCGTCACCGCTTGTAATGATCAATCTTCACCCGGTGACTACGGCTAACCCTACAGTGGTACTCTCTTGCCAGTCACACAACAGCCGCAGGATGCATGCCATCACCATGGCGTGCATGCACACCAGAATGCATATCAAGAGAGATCACTTCTCAGAGTGAGCTGTTCCCTCTCCCCCTCTCCTCTGTTTGTGCATTCATATCATCCAAGTTGGACCCGAACGACTACCGACGACGACTCGACCAATCTTTGCTCCACCCCCCCGATTCAGCGACTACTGAAATCAGACCGAGAGACGCAGGGACCAAGCCATCCAGCGCAGCCCGTTCAGCCAGTCAGCCAGAGCCAAGCCCGTCACCCACCCACTCTGTATCCATCCATATCGCTTAACCAGACGCCGATATATATCCATCCATAAACGACCACGTAGTTGAGCTATTATTTTGTTGTTGAATCATCTACATCACATCTCAATCATCAGGCATAACAGAACCTCTCCTCTTTGTCAACAAAGGACAGATTTGCATCGCGCCCATCTCCCCTCCATCTACATTGCGTGTGTAGTTTGTCATCTTTCGCCGCCCGCCCTCACCCTTGTCCTTGTCCTCGCTCTCCTCGCCCTCGCCTCGGTGTGTACGGGATATCAGGTACGATCAGCAATCTCAATCTCAATCTGCGATTCGGCCCTCCACTCCGGCTCAAAAACGTCACCGTCGTATTTTTTTAGAGTGAGTCTTGACTGTGGGTGGAGACGAGTATAACCCTGCTCGGACTGGTCGAACCCTTCATCACATACACGGCCGCCGCCATCATTCTGGCCCCCGTCACAGTCGTTTGTTATGGGGGAGATTATCTTTCAGCAGCATGCATGTGTTGGGGGAGGATGGCTAGAACGACGAGGTGTTCCAGATATATACATGACCAAAGATAACAAGATGCTGACACTTTCCGCTTCTTATCGCTACCGCTCTGCTCGAACTCTCTCTCGCGATGATTCTATCAGAAGTACCAATCATGATCTCGACTCAGGCCCGTACGGTGCTTAGGAGCGTCCTCGCGCCTAGCACCACGCCTCTTCTGCCGTTTGTGCCCAAGTGGAGTGAGTATATAGTGCCTCATCATGCCGCGTTCGTCGATTGCTCGTGACGCGGCGACTAGGTACGACGATGTCAACGATACTAACATTACCCCAGTCAAGGCCTTGTTCCTGTTCCTTGTGCTCCTCAACTCGTCCTCGTTCCCCTTCATGTGGCACATGCGCGTGTGGTACACTCCCCTCCGCGCATACTACCTTGCCTACCGCTACGGCCCCAAGAAGTTCTGGCTCAACTGGCGCAAGGAGTACGAGGCGTACGGCGGCATCAAGGAGATGCGTGCCCGCCAGTGGCGCCGCGCTCTCTTTGACGACTGCGACTACAACATGCACCTGTCCAACTCTTGTTACGCCAAGAACTCGGACGCTGCCAAGATGAAGTTTGCCATCGACGCGTTCGCCCCCTGCTTTGCCACCGGCCTCCACATGGCGCTGGGTGCCTCGCACTGGAAGTACATCAAGGAGATCCCTATCGGATCCAAGTACCTCATGGAGACCCGCTGCGGCGGTTGGGGTGAGAAGTGGTGAGTACTTCGAGGCTCAGAGAGCGGGCAGAAGTGATCTTCCACGAGGCCACACATTTCCGATCATATGGGCTGTGGCTGCTATCATGTTGTCAGATTGCTGACAGCACAGGGTGCACGTTGTCACCGAGTTCGTCATCTTCCCGCCCAAGGGCGGCAAGGGCAAGGAGAAGAAGGCCATCAAGCCCGCCGAGGAGAAGGAGCACTTCATTCCCAACCTCTCCAACCCTCCCTCGGGCGCCGACACCCCCGAGGATGCGCCTTCTCTTCCTCCCAAGACCCCCGAGGAGGTTGTCCGCCGTCTCGCCGCCGCGGCTTCGGCCCGCCAGCGTTCGGACGGTGGCGTTGTCACCTGCATTGCTGTCACCGACTATTGCTTCAAGCAGGGCCGTATCACCATTCCTCCCCGTATCGCCATGTTCCTCTCGCTTCTCTCCCCCGACGAGAAGCAGCGTGAGTTTGCCATGTCGCTCCTCAAGTCCAAGGACCGCGGAGCCTCTTTCGCCCGTGGCGGATGGCGCGACCACGTCGATGCCGAGCGGTTCGGCCGCGACGTCGGCCTCGGCGAGGATGGCACTCAGCTGTGGGCCGAGGAGGGCCGTATGGCCATGGAGAATGTCGAGGAGAGCCTCAAGATGTTCTAAGGGCTATCACCGACACGTCGACATGAGATAGACAACCGGAAGAAGCGAGCATGGTGGTTGTGGCACCTGATCATATCATGCCACAACCACCCACACTGGACGGAGAGGCCTGTAGGCCGGTTTCGAGTTCAGTACATATCATATATATACCCCATGCAGCATATATAATATCTACAGCGTTCATGAGCATGTTGGCGCGCCGTTGGGCGGAGTGAACAGGCAAGCGGACACAAGGGACGACTGCAGCCAGAGGCTCTGGCTGGGCCTGCATCCGGCACTTGCAGGGAGGTTTAGGCAGATTGTTGTGAGACAAGCTTTTTGTAATCGGATTCTAATCGGATTACAAATTGGACAAATTACTTGAAAAAAATGAACCTATTTCTACAGGACGTGTATGTAAAATCAAAACGATGAATGACAATTGACTTTGTACTTTGCTGCTCAACACTCGCCTCCTCGTCAGGATTGCCGTGCTCGTTGATACTCTTTCTCATCTCAACTCTTCTTTGTCTATTCTTATCTCTCTTCATTTTTCTCACTTTCACCATGGCCGACAACGACTGGGAGACGGTGAGTACAAGCTTCATGCCGTTGAGTGGAAGTGTCACATACTGACATGATCTCTACTCGTTCAACTTCCAACCCGTCCCAAACTCGACACTCTGATCTCATGTTCGACCTCAAACTTGATCTCTGCTCCCTACCAAAACCCTCCAATAATCTCGTGATTGTCGCACTGCAGGCCGATCTCGGACCGAAACCTACCCAAGTGCGCGCGAAGAAGGCGCCCGTTCTCCTCGCCCGGCCGCCCGCTGCGCCTGCCACAGCACCGACTGGGGCCGAGTTCGCACCGCAGACAATAAACTCTTCATTCCCGCCAGCGGGCGCACCGTCGATGGGAGGCGATAGTGGCCCAAAGCTTCTCTTGAATCCGGCGTCGGCGAACAGCCCAAGCTCGGAATCGCCGGTTCCGGGCGACGAGGACTGGTTCCGCGGGTCCAAGAATACAAATCGCCAGATCTGGGACACTGCGTGAGTTGAGGAACATGCGTTGGTGCCCGTGTCAGCGGCCTAAGGGGACGACTTAATGTCTACCCAGCGACGGCTGATGACAAGCCGCTTCGTGGTTCTGCCCATTGCGCGATTGTCCGTCTGCACTTCACCACCACCAATTCCTTTCTCCCTCGTGCTAATTCGGTTACAGGAACCGCGCGGGACCCTCTATTGTGCCCACGTCGGCAGCGGCGCCGCCACCCAAGATGCAGATTCTGAAGCGTCCCAATGCTTCAGCCAAGCCGGCGTCCAACTCGAGCAACTCGGGCACCAGCACGCCGTCAAAGTCGATCGAGCAGAGGGAAGAGGAGTACCGTCTTGCGCGTGAGAGGATTTTCGGGCCGAGCAGCGAGCAGAGCCCTACGGGCAGCGCGACTGCTTCCACTGGACCTGGGACCGGCGCCGGAGGAGACGGAAGCGGAAGCGGAAATGGAACAGGCAGTGCTGGCCAGGCTGTGTCGACCTCTGCCTCGACATGGGCTCCGAATACAGGACCGAACCATGCCGGAGGCTCGTCTGGGCCGTCGCCCGTCGCCCCATCGCCAATGTACCCGGGTGGAGCTGGTGGTGGATATGCGCCCGCTGGTCGTCGGAGTGGCCCCTCATCTCGTTCTACGTCTGGCCGCGGCACACCACGTACAGATGATGGTGCGGTGCTCGCTCGTGCTGTCGATCGCTTGTCCATTGGCCCCGGAGGCCAGCAGTCGACACGGAGAAGTGGTTCCAACACAGGCGCGAACCCCGGCGGCGGCTATGTTCCTGCCCAGTACTACACGTACGGCTATCAGTCGCAGCCGCAGCAACAACCTCAGCAGCAGTTCAACACATATGCTGGCCAAGGCTACCAGCAGTCGAGCTACCCTTCCCAGCAGGCGTATAACACATATCCCGCAGCACAAGGGCAGGGCCAAGGACAGTACTCGCAGTACGGTGGAGGGCAAGCCTACTCCAGCAACAACAACAACAGTAACTACGGCAACCCCTCGCAGCAGCAGCAGCAACAGAGCCAGCAGGGCTTCGGACGTTCGCAAGGCGGCTACTCTGCGCCAGCGGCGGGAAACAAGCAGCACTCGCAGTACTATGCGGGCTACGGCTATGCACCAGGTGCGCCGGGTGCGCCCAGCGGCGAGCGATCGTCAGCCACACCACCAAGCCATGGGCGGCATTCCCAGCCTCATTCCCACCACAACACCCCGCCCCACCCCGGCTCCCACTCCCACTCCCACTCGTCCTCCACCTCCATTTCCTCCCACAGCTCATCACCTGCTCCGGCTCTGCGCGGCGGCATGTCGCCCGGTGTTCTCCGCCAGCCCCGCGGCCCAGGGAGCGGCGGTGGGTTCGGCGCTGTCGGCAGCGGGAGTGCCCGGTAGATGATGCCACTGGCGATCTTGTGATCGCTCAAAGAACATTGGTTGTTCTTGGGGCAGTGCCTGTTGTAGGCTCCGGATAGATAGCGTAGATGGACGATCTTGTCTCGTGGCGTCCAGTTGCCTTTGCCGATGAACAACTACTGACGACGTGCTCCTTGGTCGTGCCGCTTGATGACACTCTGTGGCCCCCCAATAACCTGGCCATCTCTTCCTCGTCGCTATTCCGCTGGCCACTGCCCAATACCTCCATCGGCGGCTCTCCAGACTCGTGTGAGGGCTCCCTCCCTTCGCGCTCGACCGTCAGGACGTCCAAAAAGGAAACTCGACGCTTGCGCCGAACTGCTAAGCCTCGTATGGGGCTCGAACCCATGACATTTTGATATCTTAGTAGTAAGAGTCAAACTATCTACCGACTGATATAACGAGGCTCGACGATTTTCTGTTTCAGAGCCTGGTCGGCAGGTGGCTGACGTGAGTATTGTCAGCTGGGTATCTGAGAGCCTCGGGGGAGAGAGAAGTGTAGCATGGTGTGCAGTAAAGTGAATGATGTACAACAAGAAGGTAGACGAGTGTTGTCACCGAGATTATATGTGGATTGATATAAGTTGATGAAAGATCGCTTGTTGAAGACTAGATGGGCACGACCGGTTTGGGGCCATCAGAACCATGACACACCTCCCCAATGCCCTCGCCCCACTTGACGCCACCGAGCACGGCGAGAACAAAGATATGCCCCAGCACGACGCTGATCCAGACATATATCCAGCGCCAGCGGCGGCGTTTGAGCGTCGTGAGCTCGACGGCGAACGTGCTGACGGTCGAAAGGCAGCCGCAGAAGCCCTGCTGCAGGGCGTTGAGGGCATCGCACCTCACTGCTATGGTGTACGCCGGCGGACGCCGCTGGGCAGCGTACAGCCCGCCAATGATCAAAGTGGCGGTCATGTTCGCCACAAATGTGCCGAGCGGGAAGCGACCCGCAACCTGTGGGAGCGAGTTAAGGCGGGAGAGGAGGTAGCGGAGCATCGCGCCTGGTGGGGCGAGGAGGATAGCAAACGTCGCTCTATGTCGCCATCTAGTGGGCGCGAGAAAGTAGAGCAGGAGGGCAGCCATGTAGGATAGTCCTGCCGAGAGGAGGACTGCACAGTCGAGGAGAGGTGTGCGTTTCGGCTTGGACCGCCGACGGGGAAGATCGGGTAGGAGGGACGAGACGTGGTATCCCATAAACAGGCATGCCACTGAGATTGCCAGAGTAGAAAGAGAGTAGGCCACGCCGTCAACGGTCTGAACGTCAGTGAACATAATCGGGTCAGGCTCACGTCATGGAACCCGCCTCGGTTCCAGCCTTCGAAGTTGGAGAAGGACAGAAAGCCGCCTAACATCCACGAGGAAAAGGTCGTTACAGATCCCGCAATGCCTAAGGTTGTGAGCGACTGCTTCAGCCTTGTTACTCCTAGAAGCCTCTCTCCATGCACTTACCGGTGCCAAGGAATGTATGTAGCGGAGGATACCTGACTGTCAGCTATTCGAATCGCAAGCCTCTAGCTGGCCCGTACCTACCACCAGTATAGTTGGTTCTTCCGCACAGCAGCGATTCCCATTATACCACATCCTACACCCTGCGACCACGCGAGTGAGTAGATTACTTTGCCGTCGTCTGCAGGTAGGAAGAACGAAGTTCAGGACGGAGGCGGGTGATTCAATCAGGAAGGTGAGACGCTCTGTCAGCTTGAAGGCCCCGACACCGTCTTCAGCACTTACAGCTACCAATAGCCTCCAGTCCCAGCCGTATCAGTGTTCCGAGCATGGCAGCCAGTACAAGCCCCGCATAGTGCGCCAACTGACGGAGGAACGTCGCGTCCTCGGCGGGCGGCGGCACATTGATGTCCATTTGCTTCTCGTCATCGCTTTCTTTGCGCTTAGATGGCGGGATGCTGATAGTCGGATGTGCGAGTGGCGTTGTTGGCCTCAGGGGCGGCGAGAGCAATGTCGGTGACATGGTGCGGGGCGGTGACGCGGCACCCGACGCCAGGGCGGCCGCGAACGACAGCGACGCCGCCGAGTTGGCGCGGGAACGGTTGCGCCCTGGCGTACCCGAAGCGGTGAATGTAGATCCGCCAGGTCCAGTGGTGGGGACAGTAAGCACCGATGCTGTCGAAGAAGCGCGGGCTCGCGTGCGGCTCGACATGTACCCGGACCCGAGCCCTCCATTCGCGAGAACAGACGGCGTCGGCGATGGCGATGGCGATGGCGTCCGTGAGCCGCTCGCCCGGCTGCTGCCCGAGCTCTCGGGGAGGTGCAGCTCGGGCACCGCTGCTGGTATATTTATCGTGGGCATGACGCAGCCATGAGGATATGAGGTATGGTATTGAGTCTGTGATCCTGCCAAGAGAGTCAGATGGAGAGCGATCCGAAATGTCACGATTGTGCAAGTTGATCCAGGATGTTTGGTTCCGAGGGCACTGGCAGAAGTCAAAAATCCCCAAAATATCGTGTCTATTGAGGATTCGAACCCGCGGGGCTGGGGTCCATAGCACTTCAGATTTGGGGGTTATTTGAGCACCTCTTAACACTGGGGACTGGTCCAAATGGGTGAGGCGGTTTTGCACCCCCCAGGATCGTTGACAGTCCCTTGTCATCGGAGACTGAGCTCCCTCCAAGCAGTCTTATGCGGCAGGTGGCCGCCAGACGTGCGTGGGCAATGTGTGCTAGCTATAAAAAGCTCCTGCTGCCTCCTCAGCCCCCTCTTGAGGGGAAGGAAGTGCACAGGAGTGAACCGTGGCGCTCCTTCGAGCGACGACCCTCAGCCCGTCCTCCTCGACGAATAACATCCCAACCCCCTCTGCGAGCAGGAAAAAGGAAGCCCTCGACGTCGCCGAGACTGCTGGACGAGTTAGGAATCGAACCAAAGACCTTGTCAAGAAGGATGCTAATGACACGCTCTACCAACTGAGCTACACGCCCACAGTTGACCACCTCCTGTTAGAACTGTGCATCTACGAGGCCGCCGCGCCACTAACAAAAACGCCGAAATTCCGCAGGTTCACCACCGTATGGTGCATACTAGACCGTCTC